>BMAW01116637.1:6726-63382 GCA_019974015.1 Nephila pilipes
TATATATATATATATATATAGTGAATAACCGTTATTCCTTTCATTTAAACTTTCTCCTTTTAACATGCTCTGTATTTTTAACGCCCAACCAAATTGTCCAAAGAAATTTCACACAAATCATACCACAATTTTCTCTATAGCTATAAAATCTCCTTTTCGCAGAATCGTGAGTGTTATAGAAGTATCCCGATCCTCCTTTTAATTACTGAATTAACAAATTTTTGGGACTTCCCCGTTCTTCTCATTAACAGTTAATCACCCTCTTTCACATCTCTCTTTCTCTACCGACATTTGCTGTATGAGTAAAGCAACCACGTGTGCTTTATTTCGTCAGGGCATGGAATTTTAAATGCATAAAATGATCTAGAATCCTTCAATAAAATTCATTATCAACATTCATTATTATTACTAATAACAGCCTTATTTTGCTGAATATCAGCATTAATAATAACAATCCGCTCTCGTAGTCAAACCTTGAATATATATATATATATATATGTATGTATATATATTCCAGGTTTCACTACGAGATTGACGCTGTAAAACCTTTTATTTTGATGTCAAACACATATTTACTTATTATCATCTTCAATATACACCCCTCCTCTATCATTACGACGCTCTATGCGAATTTTTCTTTATTCGAAATAGTGCTTGAAGTCTTCTATCAACGCCTTCAGGACGCGTGCCCTTTTCTCCTTCACAGATTCAAAGGACTCATATCTTGTTCTTTTTTCATACAGATTTCATCTTTGGATGCAGATAGAAGTAGCAAGGCGCAAGATTCGGCTAATAAGGTGGATAGTATAACCCTGGAATGCTGTACTTGACTATATATAGAAACCTCTTGACAGACAATTCAGAATGAATTGTCCTTCTACAATTCGAGTTTCCTCCCCGCTTTCCCCCCTTATTCTTTCACGAGGTTCAGCAAAAGCGTTAAGGTAATAATGCTAATAGTAATAGTTTGACCTTCAGGAACCCAGTGCAGGTACACAATCTCATGAATATCGAAAAAAAAAAAAAAATCACCATTGCTTTGAATTTTGATTTGTTCATTCGAGCTTTCCTTGGCTCTCGTTGAAGATTTGCTCTTCCAGTGGATTGGCACTTCGTTTCAGGATTATAAGTTAAAACCACGATTCGTCACACGTTATTATCCATTTCAATAAGTTTGGGTCGTTTTCAATGGCATTCAAAGAGTCAATACAAACATTTTTGCGAGCTTCTTATTCATACATGAGAATTTTAGGCATCATTTTGGCACACTATTTTTGCATGTTAAAGTTGTCCTGCAAAATTTGTCATACGGATTCTTAGTCAATAATTCCTAGAATCTCAACAATCGCTCGAATACTTAATCGACGATCAGATCGAATCAGATTACCGTTTGTTTCCCCCTCCCAATATTGTCATCCATTTTTGACTTAGAAGGGAGATCCGGGCATGAATCATTTTCAATGATTCTCGGACATCTTGGTAACGCTTGAACCACTCAAAAACACACATAGGTGATGAACATTCATTGTCATACACTTCTTTCAATAAATTATAAGTTTTAGAAGTTTTTTTCCAAGTTTTATGTGGGAAATTTTGCAACAATTCATTGCTCTATTGTTACACTTCTGACTTTTCCGGCGAAACAAAACAAACAAACAAAAAAACTCGAATGCGAATGTAGGTTACGGCTATACGGATTTGTTTTCAGAAGCGGGAGGTACTGCATTCGAAGGAGAAGGTTTCATTCTTAACAACTATTATCGATGGCGTTTGGCGCAGGCGTACTTCTTTTGTAGCAGCGTCAGTGTTATTACTTAATATCCACAACTGGTGTATATATATGTATGTGTGTGTGCATTTAAAGAAATAAATTAAGCAAATAAAATAAAAGGTTTTTATAAAGTTTTCTGTCTATTTATTTCATTAAGTGAGCTAGTAGGGGCATAAAATATGTCATTGCCTGTATCTTCTATGTAATGTAATTTTAATCTGTAAATTTCTAAAATTATAAAACTAAACATGTAGTATGTATGAATGTATATATGTTATGTTTATATGTTCAGTGTTCTTATTTGTTAGCAGTTTTCAGGAAAACTAACTTTAAAATATTGTTTGGTAAATTAATTGTTCCCTTTTTCCTAAAGAAATTTATTATTTTTTTTTGTTCGAAAAAAAAATCTCTAATTTATTTTAATGCTTATATAACTGTATCTTGGTAATGTATTTTCTTTATCGTGAAGAATCAAAGGGTTTGAGAATCTCACTGAAAATTTTAAGCCTAAGTCTTCTATTTTAAATTTAAATTCTGATAAAATTCTTGCATATACAAGTTTAACAACCATCTTACACAGCGAGAACTATCATTACCATTCCATTTGAGAGAGAACTTTAAAATGATCAACAAATGGTATTGATGAACAAAAAAGTATTGAAGTAGATTAGATTAAGATTGTGAAGATTTTCCACCAGCATTTCCCCCTAGACTGTAAAATGAGAGATTTCTGATCAAATTTTGGTTTCATAAAAAAGAGTTTAATTTTTTTTTATTAGTTTAATATATTTTTTAACTAATTTTTAATTATTTTTTAAATAGTTTAATATATTTTTATTAGTTTTTAGATATGGATAAAATAATATATGATTGGCAAATATAATTAAAATTTAAGTAAATCAATGCTATCAAAATTCCGATTGTCAGTAATCTTCTTAAAGGAGTACTCAACTCTGCAATAAATAAATAATTAAACCATTAGTGAATTTTAACACTTAGCACTCTAGAGTGAATATTATTACATTCTACAGTTAGAGTGGATGTGAGCAAACCATTGCAGTACGTGCATAATAATGAAACAAAAAATTTCTAGTGAATATGGATTAAAGTAATGAAAATTGAAGTTATAATAATATATTACTGAATTTTTATAATCTCCTTCAGAGAATTAAATTTTTCAAAACAGTCCTCTAAGTGTGAAAAACGATTACTAGGAAAAGTTGAACAATATGTTGGTGTTTGTTTGTGTCCTTCATCGATTTGTTTATTGGTGTAGACTCGATAACCTTTTTTATTTTCAGAACTTAAAATGTGTAATGTGTTCCGTTAATTCCCAATCCTTTTTAAACATTTAATGTTGACCCTGCGATTTCCTTTTCATTCGAAAATTTTCTCTATAAAATGAGTAACAAACTGCTTTACAAATATAAAATGACTTAAAGGTATTACATATTTTTCTTTAATACTTCTTTTTGCACTGTGAATATAAGCATTAACAACACAAATCTCCAACCTCAAAATGGTTCGTTTGGCAACAGTTTGCAACAACCATTAGCGTTTTATTATGGGGTCCGTAAACTTACGAAAGTATCTATTTTATATAATAAAAATGATTGTTTATCTATGTATATAAAAAATAACAGACATGTCTCCGTAAAGGAGTCTTCTGACTTTTTAGAATACCTATGTATATAAAAGATAACAAATATATCTCCATAAAGGATCTTCCGATTTCTTTATCATTAATATAAATCTCCACATCGGAGCTCTTCGAACATTAGAGTTAACAAATAAAGTTCCGGTATAAAATTCGAGACAAGCAATTGGTGCTTCGTTTTATTCTGATGCTATCTACATTTAAGGTTTATTTAAAAAGATATGCAGATGAACTGCTTTAATACCTAAAGAAGGTACATCAGTTTTCATTTTGATCGAATCCACTGTATAAGTAGTCCAGTGGTGTCAAGAATTTCTTAACTCACGGTACCCTTTTAGAACTAAGATTTTCCCACGGCACTCTACCCTTTGTAAAAGTACTACTAATAAGAAATAAAAATATGAGAATCCGTGGAACCTTGTGAAGACGCGGTGACACCATTAGATTAGTAGAAACCAAAAAGAAAGTGTTATACAACCAAAAATGCGGATTTTTAAGTTCGTTTATATAGCTTAAGTTTCCTGACACACTACATCCTTATTAAACTGTAATACAGTTATATTACATTACAAATAATTCGATACAGTCTTTTACCATACAAAGATTCTCAAGCATTGAGCTAAATATTTTAAAATAAGAATTTCTTCTGAAATTGGTTCGACAAATTCAAGAAATTTGATATCAAAATTTCTAAAAATTCTTTGGTTGCAATTATACAAATAAACATTAGCAATTTTACTTCTTAATAGTTAAGTTTCAAACAAGGCTTTATTTCTAAGAAAACTTCCAATAAAACTGATATTTAGACCATGAATAGCTTAAAGAGTTACTTTTTCAAACTGACTTACTTGAGGAGTTTGTTGTGTCATCAACTGTTCCTTTAAATGTTGCAATTGATTAATCATATCTGTAAGGCATCTTTCTTTTTCCTTGATATTATCTCCTGCCAAGGCTAAGCGTAGACAATCGTTATCCATCACTGATAATGTAGACTCAGCAGGAATCTCTTTGTTCAGAGGCATGGATGTTGGCGCCATTGGTGGAACTCTAGAAATAACATAACTTATTCAAAGTTTAATATATAATTTCTTAAACTTCGCTTTTAATTTTCCCAAATTTTGAATTTCAGGAAAAAACAATATGTATCGCTCTTAAGGAAAATAACATACATTTGAATGTTTCTTTGAAATTAGGGTGTTACATTTTACTAAAAGCATTTCAGCATTATCTATGATTAATTTTAACGTCAATTAAAATTAATCATAGATAAAACTAATTATATATATATATATGGGGTGGGGGTGGTGTTCAGTAGAGCCTCGTTAAGTCAAATTTAACTGCTCAATTTAACTTGGATTTTTGATTGGTCAGCACGAATTTTTTTTTTTTAATTTAAGAAAACAGCCAGCATTAAATTTCCATAATAACATTTATTTGTTTCATCCATGCACTTTGAAAAGTTTTTTATTTCCTGAAATCTTCCAACAACTTGAATGTATTAAAGGAAAGCGGGAGATACTTTGCAAAGCTAGCAAAACTTTAGTTACACTTCTTATCATCAGAGACAAATGGCATATGATGCTACATTGTCCAAATGCAAAATGTAATAAAATAACTTTAAGTGCAGTTCTATTATTCACTAAGTAGACATTTTTATCTTCGGTGACTGCTTATTAAAAACATTATGAGAAGCAACATCAGACCTCGTAATCTGAGCCTCGGACAAGTGACGAGGACGGCTGATATCTCCCTCTCCAGGTTTCAACACCAAATCAATGGGAGGACTTAGAACCTCTACCAGATTTAACGTGCATCACCTGTGCTTCTCGGTGGGTCTTGAATGGCATTAGGGCTTGAACTCGACTTGATGAAAATAACACCGGCTATGAGTTCGTAACCATGATCAATACCTCTTTATCTTCTATAAATAAGATTCATACTCGATTTGTTCAATATGTAGAATATTTTCTGTAAGCATGATTTATCTATTTCATTTTTTCGCATTCTCCTGTCAACCTTGATTTTCGATATCCCGGACAATCTCTGATCTTAAATAATCTGACAAAATGAAAACTTATTGTTTGTATATATATATATATATATATATATATATATACATTCGTATTATTTTCTTAATTTTATATATCAGAAAGTGTGTAGGAGAGTTAAATAAAAATATATATTTATATTTGTTCAGTATTTTGTTTTTGAAATATATAATTAATCAAAAAGTAAAACTTCATAGTTTTTATCTTTTATAAAGTTAATGAAATGCAAGAATTTTTTTTTTTTTAAACTTTAGCTTTAACTTTTTCCCTTATAAATTGAGAACTTAACTATTCGGTTTATGTAAACTTTCATAAGCTTACACATAAACCTGTTTTTAAATAAAATGATTTTGTCTTTATTATGTAGTTGAACGGGAAATGTATAATTATATTCATACAGAATAGCCTCATTGAATGTATTAAATCTTCATTGTCTCTTATAAATCTCAAAACTATTGAGAGTTTAATCAAATTCGAGTTGTACTAAGTCATTTTTCAGTATTACTGTTTTAAGTCGTTTATATATCGTTAAGAGTTTGAAGTTTTTTACCGGAATATGACTCAAGCTAAGTGCTAATGAATAGTTTATAAGTATTTTTGTATTATAACACTGGTGAACAAATTATCAAATCTGATTGGAATTATAAGCATAGATATATATTCATATATAAAATGTTTATGTCGAAAAGCTTTATTATTTGAAGATGCTTGTTGAATAAGATAAATATATGAGCAAAATTGACTGTGAAAACTTTAAATAAAAGCTTACTTGAGAGGCAGTAGCAATATAATTGTTTTTTTTTTATTTTGTATATTTCTCTTAATATTAATTTTTAAATTTTTGTTATTGAAATTTTTTCTTTATTTATTTTATAATCCCTGAAAAGCTCCGTTTCGATATGTACACTTATTTTATATTGAAGAATAAAGTTTAAAAAAATATTGCTTACCCATTTAATCTTATTGATAACGTTAAATTATCTATACCAACGATTTCTTATTCTTTCAACAAAAAGTATCTATTTTATGTATCTTTTTCAACTAACTGGTTCTAAATTATAGAAAACTCTTATATTGTGAAGAAGTTGACTTCGTGATTTCGTTCTTGAAGTGTTTTTTTTCCAATTCCATTTCCTTGCTTTTTTTCAAATCCTTTGAAGGGTGTTTGATTTTCTTTTTGAATATTTAGATCTTTCTCTCGTTTTCTTTACTTATGATTATTGGATGAGATGAAATATGTTATTTTTATTCTTTGATAAGTTAATAAAACAAAGAAAAAAATTGTGAAATTTTCTCACCTCTCATTCCAGCCAATCACATCTTATTTGAATAAAATCATATTTGAATCAATTTGAATAAAAAAATATGTATCACAAATTCATCGAAAACATTGCATCAATACTTTGAATCTAATTTAATTTTTCGTGCCATTCAGTTTTTTCTTTATATTTATTTAGAACTTGAATTTTCATCTCTAATTTCACGGAAAAGAAGTGTTTGATTTTTATGTTTACTTAACCTTACGATATGATTTGAAGCTTTTACAATTTCTTTTTCATGAAAGTGGCATTTTTTTCGAAAGGTTAAACTCTTTCAATTTAACATACTGGGTTATTTTTAGTATATATTAAAATAAAAATTGAAATTTTTATCATTATTGTTTATAAAAGACGAGAAATATATATATTTTTTTCATATAAAGCAACATAACTATCCAGTAGGTTGATTCAAGAAAAAGAAGCAACTTATAAGTAAATGAATATTTTTTGACATTTTTTTGAAAATGGAGTTCTGAAATTAATGTGACACTTTGACTTTAAGGAAGCATGGTTGACTCAAAGGAGGGGAGAAACATGGCTTTTCGCTTTCATCTAAAATTAGCTACTGTAAAATATTTTTGAATTTTAAAGCTTTCATGATGCTTATTTTTTTTAAAAAAAAGTTAGATTAAACTATTTATTCGTTCTAATATGGTTAAAGGATACCATAAAAACTAATACTGAAGTAGTCAACATTTTAAGGTATTTTTTTAAACATTAACTGTTCCATTTCAATTTTTATTTAATGCCTTGATTTAACGTTCTAATTAAAATAAGCGTGAAATGGTTTCTGTTTTACCTTCCAGACGTTGGACTTCGATTAAAAAAGTCTCTTTCTCCCATCTCTGCAATGATGAGTGAAGCTGGACCAGGAGTGTGCCTGTCTCTTAGAGTGGCGCTGGTAGAGATTTTGGATGTTAGTCTCCTTAAAACATCATCCATTGTCCTTTTCCCTTGTCCTCCGGACAATGTTTTCGCCACTTCTGGTTGGAGGGGATAGGGATAATGAAAGTTGTTTTCACTGTGCGATGAATCTGGAGAATCGCGTGGTCCATTATTTTCATTGAGCGAATTTGAGGCTTTTAAAGACGCTTGTAAGAAATCGCAAGGGAATGCTCCCGATACAGGATCATTTCCATTCATACAGGATTCAGAATCATATTCTGATTCACTAGTTGTCTCAGATCTGTTAGAAGAAACACATAACAGAAGTCTGTGTTTTCTCGAAGGAGGGGTAACATTGTCTTTTTGGGAATCTGCGACCAAACCGCCGTCACTGGTCAAACTGTCACAGGAATCGTGGTCATGATCCAAAGTCTCTGGTCTAGATGTTGCGCTTTTTGAGAGTTGTGAAACATCTAATGTGTCAAAAGCCCGGTCGATTTCCAGTCTCGTGCTGTTGAAGCCTTGGACTGCGGCTTGAAAGTCATCACTGCTTAGTTTGTTTAAGAGGTCTCCTCCTTCAGATGATTTATGGTACGTTATTTTGTTATCATTTTGATCTAGAAGATGATTCTCTTCGCTGTCTTCTTGACTGATTCTACCAGCAAGAATTTTGTCAGCAAAGTCCACTCGTAGGACGTCATCAATGTCTGATTGGTCAGAGCGGAAGGGATCGTTAGCAGCATGGTCATTGTTCAGTCCATCCGTTGAAAGCTTGCTTGGAGGACTTTTTCTTTTAGAGGACATTCTCCTAAAAATAAAAAGAACATTAACAGGAAGATGAAGAAGGCCTTAACATTTTTATTCGTAAAACAGAATTTAATAAAAGTGATTTAACATAAAATTATTTAAACTTCTTATATAAGTTGTTCAAAGATAATTCGTATAAAGTTATATTGACTAAGGTGTGAGTCAGTAATGCTTTTGATGAAATTCAATTATCATTTCTAAATTTTGACAAAACCTTTTACAAATGTCAAATTAATCACAAATAGCTCTAGATATATATATATATATATATATATATATCTTTTTCTCTCTCTCTTGACTTACGTTCACATAAAAATGTTATTAAAGTGTAATTGAAATGTAAATTATATATAATCCCTTTGAGAGACTTATAAACGTTTATTAAACCCTGAAATTTATTATAACATTTATCATATTCTATATATTAAGTCATATTTTCAGCCATTATAAAAATACTTTTTTAAGATATTTGTTAATAAAATGATATTTACTTTAAAACCTTTATATTTACTGAAAAAATATCCATGTTTAACTAGTTAAACTGCAAAATGAAAGATTTCTTTAACTAGTCAATATTTATCCCTCAAGGGCTTACCTTCTTTAGGTAGATATGGGAATCATGACCCCGAAGCACCTTATAGATTTTTTTCTTCTCCATGGTGTTTACTGTGTGTGGCAAACACGGATGAATGCACCCCGGGATACCCTAGCAATCCTTTTCTATTTTCTACCCTTCTTGTTAACCAAGTTTTCTTTCTTTCTTTTATTTCCCAATCGGCTAGGTCACTGTTACACTGTTAATTTTTTTTTTTTTTTTGGCATATCATAGTCGTATCTGGCTCTTGTATCATTAAACTACACCATCACTCACTCAAAATATGCGCAGTTTGTAAAATTCACTTGATTTTATATTCCATAAAAGGACAAGATGATTTTGGTAAAAGGATAAAGTAATTTTGGTATTTTTTTTTATTTTTATGTTATTCCCCCCTCTTTTGAAGAGCCTTAACAAAAATAAAGATTTCCTAGACCAAGAAAAAAAAAGATAGTTGTAGATTTATAACATACTCCTTTTTTTCAAATGAATTTCACTAACAAGGGTAGGGCACGATTTGCGAAATTCACTTGGGAATGAGATTTAGAGTGTTCACTTATGAAAGCAGTAAAGCGCACTAACCAGCTAATTCCCAGAAAAAACAAGTTTAATGTTTTAAGTGCAGCATATATATTAGCTACCCGAATAACCACTGTACCGCAAAGTCGGTAACAGGCTTGCTTGACGACTAATCTAGGTTCAATCCTGCTATTGCGTGTTTTTCTTTCGTCAATATTTGAAAGGATTTTTAGTAAATATTTTAAAATCCTTTTATCCCGTATCTTAAAAATCCTCTTATCCTATTATCCCGTATAAATATGACTAAATATATCCCCTATCTACCAAATATTCCCGTAAAAATTTAAAAGAATTTTTTAAAAAAATTAATATCCTAAATATATTAACAATGAAATACCCTAAATATATTTTTAATATATTTATGCTAAATATAAATATAATTTGTAAAATAACTTATGAAACTAATGAAGCTTAAAATGTTTTCATTAGCTCCAGCAGTTGTTTTATAAATTAAAAAAAATATTTATGATTTCATTAGCTATATTTTAGATCATTAATTTTATTTAAAAAATCTTAAAACATTCCAGGAAATAAAAGGAATAACGGCAGGATCGAACACTCATTATCCGACTCACAAGTATGCGCGATACCGATTGGCTGTACCGTTGTTATTCCATTAACTAATATATAAGCTGCGCTTAAAACTTTAAAATCGTTTTTCTCAAAATTGGCTGGCTAAAGCTCTTTACTACTTTTATAAGGGGATTTTGATTTGGTTTTATTAACGTTGCACTAGAAGCAACACGAGGGCTATTGGAGGGGGAACTCGTAATAATTTTGAACCTCGGCCAAGTGACTAGGATGACACCCGATCTCTAATCCCCATCTCTTTACTTCTACACCCCGCTTTATAAGTGGATATCCTTTAGATGTGCCAAGAAGTCCAATTACCAACGTAATTTTCCAAGTCGTGCAATCCTGTTGCAAGATCAAACTGATGTAAAACAGTTCTTTGGGCTATTGGTGACAGACGTTGTAATTTCAAACTTCTGTCTAGTGACGAGGAAGACACCTGAATTAGCACCCTACTCTCCAAACTTCCCCAACATGCCAATGAGAGGATGATAAGCTTCAACAGACTTAAAGTGCATCAGCCCCGCTACACGAGGAGAGTTTAGTGGAACCAGGACTCGAACACTTAACTCCATAGTTGGTCCTGAATAGTATTTAATTTTTTTATATTCAATCATTAAATTACGGAGAAGAAATCTGTCTCTGCATTATTAATTAAGTTTTTACGATTGTTTGATATACTTCTGTTTTATACGAAAGTCGCATGGGATAGTGGTAGGTTAGTGGTCATGTCGCGAACTTGCCATCTGTGTTGTCTGAGGTTCGAGTCTTAATGCTACTAAAGACCCACCGTGTAGCGGGGCTGATGCGTGTCAAATCTGTCGAGGCTCCAAATCATACCATTGGCGTGGTGTGGAAGTTTGGTGAAGGAATTTCCAGCTCAATTATCATCCTCATCACTTGACCGAGACTCAAAATTAAGAGGTCCGTCACCAATAACTCTAATTGATTGGTTGGTTTCATTAACGTTGCACTAGAAGAAACACGAGGGCAATTGGCAACGGATCTCATAATTTTGAGTCTCGATCAGGTGACGAGGACGACATCTAAGCTAGCACTTCCCTCTCCTGACTTCTACACCATGCCAATAGGAGGAATTTCCAATAGCCCTCGTGATACTACTAAGTTAAATCATAATGAAAACTGAATCAATCCATCCAAATCCTTTCGTTGGTATATTATGGAAGTTTGGAGTGGCAGGTGCCAGCTCCGGTATCATCTTCGTCACTTGACCGGCATTGAAAATTACGAAGTCCATCGCCAATAACTTCGTGTTGCTTCTAAGTGGCAATGTTAAAAGAAACAATCGCTCCAAAAACTATTGTCTCGTATTTCACGTATGCTATTCAGTACAATATAGAGTGAAATAGTTGATTCAGGCAAAAAGAACTAGAATCTTTCGGTTCCTCTGTTTAATTTATATTTTAAATAATTCCTCTAATGAATGCAAAAACATGCAAAGAATTTGAGGGAAAAAAATTTAGATAATATTATTTCAATTCTAGTTTACTAATTTAAAGCACTCATGTATAATATTGACGCATTATATATAAATGAATTCAGGTACAATTCAGCTTTAATTCGTACTGTTGTTACAATATTATATTTGTTATTGAACAATTAATACAAACTACGGCAAAAAGAAGTTAATAGGTCAAAAATTATAACACGCAGACACACACATAATATAAGGTTACGCATGAAAACTAAATCAGACTCAAGATTGACTCACGAACATATCAGTTTGGCATGAGATAGCTCTAAGCTGAAACTGTACTCAACACTCTGAAACTATTACAACATTCTAAGACTATGTTTTTGGCCAACTCTTCAAAATATAGTGAAATACATTTGTCTTTTAATGAGATCGTACTTTTCATGCACTCAAATATTGAGAGAAAATAACTTGTTTTAGTTACATTTTTAAAACACCTCCTTGTTCAGAAGTCACAATGATTCCTATCTCCCCATAATACGAAGTTTATAAATATATACATAATTATATATCTTTCTATACATATCGCTGAATTTTTTTCGTTTAAAAGTCGAGTAGATATGTCTTCATGAAACTACTACCAATGCTTAATCTTCGTACGAGATATTGAGAACAAACTCTAAAGTTGTTGTTTAAAATTATTCCATAGCATTGAGGGTATTACAACTACAACAATGAATGCTTAGAAAAAGCATAGATAAATTCTTCTGAAGAATAGATTACAATCTGCATCCCCGACTAGCCAAGACTAGTTGACCATCTTTTATTGGCCATAAAACAGTCACACCTCTCCACCACAAATATCCGGTACGGGTCATCCATTTCTTTTGCCATGCGGCCAAACATTCTTTGACAATAACTAATGCTCCGCTATATTGAAAGAAGGAAGTTTTTGGCCCGCTGAGAGGGGGTCATTCGTCATGAGCGCCGAGTGACCGCTCCTCCCTGGACCCAAAGTCTCGGAAGCGTATTGCTTAATTCAGTGAACACACTGTAATATGGGGGCTACTTCAATAGGGTGACAAATGGTCAAGAAGAAATTGTTTCGCCTAGTGCGAGCCGAAAAAGGTGAAATAAAGCGCATGGACGTTAACTAAAGCGATCTATATTGTCGAGCTGGCCTAGCCTCCCAAAGAACGATGGCTGGATTGGGTGATAAAGTGGACGATATTGAACTTGTAATGCGCATTCTTTCTTTTTGGCACACGACACGTATTTGTACAGATCTTGAGAAAGTAAAATGGCGAATTCTTTCTTAGGCCCGCTTGAAATTGTTTCTTCGCAATAACTTTAAAAATGGATGACCTTTATCTTTATTGTAATAACATGAAACGACATGTATCGATTCTCATCAAAATGTTAGACAGAAATAACAGAAGAAACGTAAAACTAAATAATTACTATGTTTTCTTAATTTTCTCCTTGATTTTTTTCTCTGTTGGATGCATTCATTCAAGTTACTTTGAAACACGTAATAAGACAATAACATTTGTTTTCGCAGAAGAAGGAAATGTTTTTGCATTATTAAATGCCTCCTTTGATAACCCCTTCCGACAAATTGTATAAAAAAAGGGATAGATTTTATAATTTTTTTTAACTCATTAAAATGACTATGCAATTACCAAGACTTATTTTTTAGTCGATGATTCAACTGTTTTTACACTCATTAAATAAATTTCTTTTCTTAAAATTACAATCTTACCTGGATCTATGTATTCTTATTTGTTATTTTCGTCTATTGTACGTGCTACACTCGATGTATAATAACAAGCTGCACAATTTTTAAATCTACAATTAAAAAAGCCATGAAAGGAAGATAATTCTTTGAATACGGTTTATACATATTAAACAAATTCTGTGGGAATGAAATACATGTAATAGATTCTGGCAAAACTTACTCTGTAAATTATGTGGCATATTTCAAATAATTTTTTTTTCTATAAATAAATATGATCTATTAATTAGGAACTTCGATACGTTTTGTTAATAGCTTAAAATGCTTTAAGTGTTTTTAATTATATAATTCAAACTATCATTCACCACTAAAATTAAAAGTTACTAGAAAAAGCATGAAAAACTGACACTTCAAACTTCATTACTTTTAACAATACAAAACAACTCGACAATATGCAACTCTTTTCCGCAATTGGAAAACTTAAATATCAAAGATGTAGGTAGAGTTGGGAATATAAATTCCATTTTGGAAACTATTTTTGCAAAATCTCGAAAATTCCAATGAGGATATAACATAATTGTATCGCAAAAGTAATCAGGAATAAAGTATTGAGTTGGAAATGTAAACGAAAAATATGGAAAATGGTATATTTTCAATCATGTCAGAGAAATTCAAATAATGCATGAATTGAAGGGGTATAGTGCTGGAATTTTACTGTATGTATTTAAAATTATTATTTACCTCAGTACTTTATAATTTAAACAGTCATATTTTTAATAGAGTATCAATTTACAAGAAATAGTGAGTAATTTATCAACAATAAATATAAGAAATCAACAAATATGAATAGTTTATCGTTCATATTTTCAGGCTATAACTGTGAAAATCTGTTATGGTAATCATCAGGCTTTAGAAAAGTAATATATTTGTTAGCTAATAACTAGAACTATTCAGCTTCCGTAAATATAATAGGCTTTTCAGTCGCATTTCTGAATACATTTAACTTTTTTTTAAAAAAACCACAGAGCTAACTCCTTTGATTAAAACCTAATCAAGTATTTGACAGCTTCCTTAAAACTAACAAAGCTAATGGCTAGAACTCTAGTCATTAGCTTCTAGCCTAATTTGTTAGCTAACTTCCTTAAAACTTAACAAAATTCGGTGCCGTAATAATTATTTTAAATGTAATGTGTTTGCTTATTAACTTCACACTGAGAAGCAACACGAGGGATACTGGCGATGGACCACATAATTTTGAACCTTGTTCATTAGACGAGATTGACACCTGAGCTGGAACGTCCATCTCCAAAACTTTCACACCACTCCAATGGAAGGACTTGGCACCTCGACAAGTTTAACGTGCATCATCATCGCTAAACGGCGGGTCCTTTGTGCAACAGGGATCGAACCTACGACTCGAAGGAAACAAAGACGGCCGTGAGTCCGCTACCATGACTACTGTATGTAATGCAATAATTAAGTTTTGATGTAAAGCATTAGTAAGCAAAGTAATAGAAAAAAAAAGAAATCAAGAATTTTTTTTTAAAAAAATGTTATCAGTTTGCCTCGTAGAAGAACACTTTAGTTTTATAAGTTGCGGGTTGGAATTTTTTACTTGTAATTTCCTTTTTAATGGGTTTTTTTTAACTCACATTACAACTTTGTTTGGATCAAAACCTTAAAAACTTTTTCCTCATATTTTTAAGCACTAATTTGAACTGAAATGTTCCATACACGATTGTTTGGGGTAACAATACTATAATTTAATTGTAATAAATAAAAATTAATTGATTAAAACTAATTATTTAAAGAATTAAATTTTATGTCAAGTTTCTCGCCAAGTCACCAAATGGTCACTAAATCCGTCGCCAGGGTGAAAAATTATGTTACGCAAGGAGTGAAGTTTGAACGAAAACCCAAGTTCAAAAAACTCGTTTTTTACCGGTATTATTTATTAAGCATTGATAAGATAACTTTTGATAATTTCTCTTCAATATTTCAGTTAATTTCTATTACCATTCACAAATTATTAACTGCCCATCAAACTTTAAGAAGATTTATTTTAAATGAAATACATATAGTTATCTTCTTCAAATATCAATTATTCTTGAAAAATTTCTTAATTGCTGCGACAGCTTAGTGATATGAACTCACGGATGGAGTGTTGTTTCGTCTAGTCTTAGGCTCGTGTCCTTATGGAACTATTGGTTCGGTACGTAATAGGGGTGGTGCACATTAATCTGTTTAGGCTCTAAGTCCTCTTATTGACGTAGAGAGGAAATTTAGAGATAGAGGTACCAAAGCTCAGATGCCGTCCTCGTCACTTGTGACCGAAGCTCAAAAACACGAGAAGGCTATTTTCCAATAGCCTTCGTGTTACTTCTTAGCCCGACGTTAATAAATAATCAATCAATCAAAAAGTGATAATTCTTAATTATTTAATGCATTTCTTGATTTATATATTTGCATTATAATTTTTGTACAAAAAATAGAAAGTGCTCCAAAAGAATATCATATCAGATGATATTTGTATTCTGTATTTGTGCTCTGTATGAAAAAAAAAAAACCCTCAAAAATATTACACTTTCATAAACATCTTTTACTGAATCTTCATCAATGGTATAATGTATTACTTCATATTTTGAAAATTTTCATTTGAAAATTGTGATCATTATATTTTAAAGTTCAAGCAAAAAAAAAAAAAAAAAAAAAATTAAATTAATTTTTTTATATTTAAACAAAAAAAAAAAAAAAAAAAAAAATTAATGTAATTTAATCTTATGTAAATCAACCTGAATAAAGAACATTTGTATCATGACATTATTTGTCCTTTCGAGCTAATATAGAATAAAATGCATTATCTAACCTTGAGCTATGGCGAAACATATCCGTACTGATTTGTGCAAAGTGGTAGAAGAGAGAATCTCTTTCCTTATATATCTTCCGAAAGTAACATATATTTACAATCGAATAATACATTGCTGCACATTTCTCAAATGCAAGCAAGCTTGATGAGCAATATTGGAAACTGATGATGCCTGAATAAAGGGTGAATGAATGATAGTGAGAAGTGAAAATGAGCAACATATTTCTTTTCAAAATTTCTTTAGCTTACATACATCTAAATTGTTGACACGGTGAATTTAGCAATCATTTGGAAAAATTGGATCTTTTACAATTTTTTTTCACATACGCTAAAATTTAAAAAAAAAAATCAGTATGAAATACATATTATCGTCTATAAATATTTTAGTGTTTACTACTATAATTTTTAGAATATTTATGCAATCTTTCCGAAATGCACAAGAATTCATGATGCAATTTATTAAAAATCAATTACCATTTTTTTCTTATAAAAAATCAAATATTAAATAAATGTAATAAAATAAGTTTAAAACTCAAAAATAATGTTCAGTAAATTAATTGAGTGAAATATAAATTTTACAAAGAACTAAATATATTGTAAAAATAACTATTCACAATAACATAGTTATCATTAAATTCAGTTCAACAAAGATATATTCGGAAAGACACTACAATGACTACAATGTGAATAGGTAATTTAATTATAATATTTTCCTTGAAAAATAACCTGTATGATATGTTCTTTAACAATCTTGAAACTCTTAGGTATTTAATTAAAAGTAAATTTCAATTAAGTCATAATAAACTATTACTCCACCTTTTATTATTTCATTGCAAAGAGTTAAACCTATAAATGTCAGTTAAATTGATTCATGTGTCCAGTGTAATAAGCATAAAACTTTTATCTGTGTGTGGGTCGACTATAACTGCAAAAATCATTCCAATCCTTCGCCAGCCAAAATTGGTTGTGCATTTAGTAAGATAATCTTTGAAATTTTCTAAACATTTAAAAATGCTTAAATTCAAGATTGATATAATCATTTCATATTACATTTGTTTTTTCCGTCACTGAGATATTTAATTCAACAAGTAAAGCTATCTTTTTAAAAAATTTATGTGAAGCGTGTTAAATTTTAACCTAAAGAAATGCAATTAAATTTTCTTTTAAAGATTACGTGTATCATGAATGCTAATGCTTCTATAAAAGTACCATATATAACATAAATCAATTCGTTGTTATCTGATGTAAAAAAAAAAAAATTAAAATATCATTAATTCAATAGAGCTTCGATATCTCAATGGGTGATTCCATCAAAGACAATCACGTAGAATAAAAGAAATTGCATAAATTAAATCATTTTAAGTTTTTACATAAACTTATGTGATAAGCTCAGTTTTTTTACTTGAATTAACATTACTTTAGTGCTATTAAAGGGCAATTGGCAATGGATCTCAACATTCTGAAACATGAACACGTGACGAGGACGACACTCGAATTGGTATTTTCTTCCACTCAAAATCTTGAATACTGTAAGATACAGTTCCATTTTATTTGCAGAAGCCCGTTACATTTCTTTTAATGGATTGATTTTATCAACAACACACTTAAAAGCAGCCCGAGGGCTATTGGCGACAAACCTTATAATTTAAACTTCTTTCACGTGACGAGGACAACATCAGTACTGGCACCCGACTCTTCAAACTTGCATACCATCCCAAAGTGAGGACTCTGAGTATCAGCAGATTTTTATGTACAACAGCTCCACTACACGACAGGTCTATATATTATTCCTCACAATGGCCTTTGGCGAAATGAAGACTCGCCGGTTTCGAAGTTCGTGATTTAAATGACTAGACACTATTGTGGAAGATAAGGTAATAAAATTCTGATTAGACGGTAAAAGTATCATAATGGTCTAAAATTACAAAACACGTTGCTAATAGCTCATTATATAGCCCGAAATTTAATCTTATTTAAGCTTATTAACAAATTTTAAATCCAATATTCCAGTATGATTCATTTTTGAGTGCTCTAGGTTGTAATAACATGTGGTTAATATGATTCGTGTTATAATATATATGTTGCTGAAATTAGTGTATAATTAGTTAACAATTACAACTTTTGCTAATAAATCGTTACTTTTGCTTTCTTTGGCCAAGTTTTTGATACTAAATCACAATAATTTGATATAAAATTGAGTTTGTTCTTCTATGGATGTTCTAAGTTATATTAGAGAATTATTATTACTTACGATTTTATCATAAAAATATACTGATGTTTAAATGATGCTTAAAAAAAAAAACATTTTTAAGTGTGTGCTTATATGCACAAAAATATTAACATTCGCAAAGTTATCAATATCAGAAAAAAATATTTTAACACAAAAATAAGAGAATTTTATGACATTTTAAATAATTACTTTCTTTATGTATGCAGTGCACATTATATCGGATGAAGAAAATTATTTAGAGTTTAAAATCGATGCTTATTACATAGGCAACATATAAAATTCTATAATAAGAATATTTTTTATAACAAAGCTATACACTTGCATAGTTTAAAATTAAAAATGTACCGTTGTTCAAGCAAGTTTACACGTTTCATTATTTATCGACAGTCATTAAAACAAAAATGTCTTTCTTTCTGGTACCATGTTAGTTAAAAGTAGCGAAAGGGTACATTCCATTCGAATTTATTCTTAGTGCAAATGGCGCAACGTCGTAAAACCGAACATAAAAATAACATAAATGTAGTCAATTGTTCTCCGAGTAAAATGTCCTGACTTTTCTTTGTATAGAAATGCAATATCGTTAATCTACACTCATAGACATGGTAGTGAGCCATTGTTGGTGGAGAGACATTTCAACTGAAATAGGCTGCTAAATGGCCTCCCTCCAAGGCTAAGAGAATGTATTCGGGGCATAAAAGACGAGGATCGATGTGCGAAAAGAAAGAAGAAAATGATTTAATAGGCGAGGCAATGTGGTTCAAAAAAGGAGTTAATTTAAGAAATATTGTTCCGGATCAGATAATGAGTTTGAACGACTTTCTTCTTCCCAGGGCCATTGTGGGAAGGAAAAAGTGAGGGCAGGGGCGTTATTAGTGTTGGGGCTGAGAGAATAGTTTGATGCATTACTCGGGGGCCGGGAGTTTAATAAAGGCAGCCGAAAAGTACGAAGAAGGAAGCAAAGAACTGCGGAAGTTGGAGACGGGGGAGCCTTGTAATGTGACTAATGATCCATGACTGGGTTACGGAGGAAAGTCGGTAACTTTGGGCTGCTCTTTTATTCCTTTACGAGCCCACCTCTACCTCATATACATATTCCATGGATGGCTCGACCACTTTCTTATGAACGTAAAGCCACTCTACGAATTGCTTTTTCCGTATGCGTTTCGGTTGGAAAGTATTTCGAGGCGAGCGTAGCGATTCACAATAGAATGAATTCGCTGCCTCAATTTGAGGTGGTTTTGGAGGAATTCTTTTCTTTTCTTTCTCTCTTTTTTTCTTCCTAGTTGCTCTTTTTCCTTTTTCTTCTTTTTGATTCTTTCCCCCTTTTTCTTCATACGAGGTCACGTAGGTGTGCAAATAAAATCGTTCTAAAATGAAGTCATCCTTCCGAAATGGTGACTTACTTTGCTAGTGAAAACGAAGATAAATCCCACCAAAACTTTTGTTTCCTACACTCGTGGAGGAATAAATATCTGTGGGATTTTATTCACATTTCAAAAACGGATTCCACTGTACGCATCGTCGACGCGGAATAAAGACATAAACTTCTCTCCAGCACATTTCTGTGCGGAAAAAATGAATGTAGATATATTTATTTAAAGTAGTGCTGACGATTCAAAAAGTGACAGAAAGAATAAGATAGGAATATATCTCTATAGCAGACAGTTGCAGTAGCTTCTATGTATCAAATATCTTTTGAAAAAGGATTTCAAATTATTCTTTGTGTATTCTAATGAAAATAGGAGGCTACAAGAAATACCACATACATTTTAGTTTTTGATTCTTCCAAAAGTATTAGCATTACATCACCTTATGTTATAAAATACATCACCAGAATACACAGCAATAAATATCGTTTCTTGTATAAATTTTCATTGTTGAAAATTACTATAAGAAACAATAATTTATTAACATAGAGATTCAAATCGATAAAGATTTGGATTTTTCTCAAAATCTGCTCGCATTTATGCCTTTAGAAGAACATTTTATGTAACCCTGACTCATAATCCATATATAATATCACACGTTTTGTATGTTTCTCTACAGAATGAACTACCATTTGATTTATTTGATTTTTTTATTTGTATTCAAACTCTGATCTAGAGATAGATTTAGCAATCAATATCCACATCTATGAACATTTAAATATCTCAACTTCTTACAAATAATATAGACTTTGAATTCTTTGAAAGTCATCCATAGGTACGAGTATATCGTTATCGAATGTGAGTATTTGGCATGCCTTTTATTTATTCAAAAAATCTGTCCCTATTTTCTGAAGATTTTATTAATATAATGTAATTAACTGCTATTAATTTTTAAGCCACAGCGACTTATAAATCCCTCTATTCCTATTTTTCATCATTCATTTTTTACATAATTGAAATTCATAATAACTGAATGCATGCTATAATTTCAGCAACTACTGCATATTTTGACAGAAGATTATGAAGTAGCGTCTTTTTCATAAAAAAATCTTTCCACTTTGTTAAAGTGAAGAATTCGAATAGAATAAAAAAGGAACATCAAAATACTATATACACTTATTTCATCTCAACAAACAATATATTTTAATGTGGTGTGGTAAAATTCCAAGCCATCAAACCTAATTTATTTGGGATTAAATTACTGTTTCTCATTTAAACTGAATGGAATTAATTATTTTTTTTCTTTTAAAAATAAAACTGCAATTTGAATAATTCCCAATTTTTTCATTTATCATACAATGTGTTAACCTAAATATTAAAATAACGAATAAATAATTAATTAATTTGCTGTTATTTTTACACAAATAAATAATAAACAATACCTAAGAACGACAGTTAATTATTGTGTGTATAACCCATTTTTATTAATTTCACTAACTAATGGAATATACCTTCATAGCTAATGGAATATACCTTCATAGCTAATGGAATATACCTGGTAAAAGGTAAATTCTAGTAACCATAATCGCAATTGATATTTCCCCCTATTACACATTATACACACACACACACACATATTTATAAGTTCTGAGAATGAATTCAGAAGTATCTGAATTAAATTTATTTTTCTATAAAATGCGATAGCTTCTTTGATGCTGTAAGGATTATTTGTCAAGTTTGATTGACACTGTTTTATCTTGACCAGTGTCAAAACATACAGAAACGTAGATAGGATGTTTGAAACGGAACTCTTTTTACGAAATTCTGAGTTTCCAACGTGTTCCTGTTATTTCCCCATCGCACTTTGATGAGATTGTTTCTTTACTGCACGTACATGTATTACGGCTTTATCTCTCCCCTTTAAGTTCAGACATCGAACTTATTATGAGGGCCGATCGTAAAAAATTTCAAGTACGTCTCACCATTAGCCTTTCCACCCATTACTCCTACATCAACGGGATATAAAAAATCACAGGGGAGGGGGTGAAGAGAATGCGTTGTTGTGGTCGGTGAATAAATGAAGATATCAAGGGGTGGGGTTGAGGATATACTTCAAAAAAGGGGAGACCACATATTACATACGAGAGGTCTTTATTGAAAAGTAGGGGTATAACTTATATTGAGTGGAAACAAAGCTGTCTAGTGTTGGTCAAATGACATAGGGGAGAACAAGTCTGGGGACTGAAGGATGAACTTATCACGTGTTTGTTGATTGAAACATTTCCCATGATATATAGAACCCATGAAATCAGCGAATCATCAACACAATGATAGGGATACAATATTTTTTTTTTGGAGCCTCTCGCTACATCAGTGTAAATTTGTCCCATGGAAGAACATGAAATTGATAACTGTAATTTTGTAGGAATTATATATAGAGATTTTTAATATAACCCAAAGATTTAGTTTTAATATTAAAAATAAATTTAACTCTTCATATATATATATACGTAGGTACATGAAAAAAAATATAATCAATGGTTAGATATTTTTGTGGGGTGTGATTTAATATTCAAAAATAATAACTGTTGAATGTATTTTGAGATGCGTAGCAAGAGAAATGTACATTTAATAAACATGTAACAAATCGGATAAATACCCTGAAAATCAAATCAGAAAATAAGATTCCAATTAAATTTATATTTTTGGTATTCACTCATTGAAATCAATTAATGCAAAAAAGTCTGATTTTTTTTTTAACTTTCTCATAATTATTCGCTGTATTATTTTTTTAAATTAAAATTTAATTAGATCTAATCAAATAGTACTTTCACTCTGATCTTTTTCAAAGTTATTTGAATACAAAATACAGAAATAAAATGAATTACTTTCAAACTTCCAACAAGAAATTCAAAAAAAAAAAAAAAAAAAATAGTGTCTATATCTTGTAAATATTATTTTAATTTCGATTAGAAATTACAAAGGTAATATCTGTATCTTGTAAATACGTATTTTAATTCCTCTAATTTTTTCATGATCAGTGGTATTAGAATTCGTTAGTGTGTACATGTATATAATAATCATTTCTTCTACCCTCATATTTGAAGTCATTTATAAATAAAGGGGGGTGGGGAAAGGATCACTTTCTCCCTCCTTTTATTGGAATGCCTGAAGAACTCTTGCTTTTTTTTTGTACCGTACTCTTGATTTTTACAAAAAGAATCTAAGAAAATATCGATCAATAAATCAATCTTTTACTTTGAGCCTCTCAAGTTGTTATGTTTGTATAGATATGCCAGGAAAGGGAGTGGGAGAAGTAATTTCTATTTTTGTATGAAATATAATCAATATTTTCTATCGAATACTCGTAACACAAAAAAAGCGCGTAACTTATTAATTATTTTAAAAAAGATTGGAAACTTAAAATTATTTTTATCCAACTTTAAATAAAAGATTTATTGAACCTAAATACCACGTATTGAAATCGTTTTTATACTGTGAACTGATTAACATATAATATGGAAATATATAATTATTTTTATAACTAAGATTACATAAGATGTATTTTTTCATAAACTATGTTATTATACATAAATTTTACTTATAAGTTTTAAATACAATGCATTTCAAATGATTAATGTAATTTTATATTTCAATGCAAAACATTTAGAAAATGAAGACATTTATATTACTAATAAAAAACTGTGTGTATGTGTGCGAAAATTCATTTTAAGTGCTTATGCAATTTCTGTATTTGTACTGTTTTCATTGTTCAAATTTTGTCAATGATGCAAACATTAGCAAAGGCTCTGAAAACTATATGATTATTCAACAAGCAAATGCCTTTATTACAAATAAAAATGCTTGTATTGCAAGCAGATATTTATGCTTTGCAAATAACTGAAGAATCCTATTACAATAGAACGAAAAACGTATAAGGTTACTTAAGTTTAATTTGTTTATTTATCTATTTTTACTTTTGATATATACAGAGCACTTTTTAAATTTGAAAATAAAAATATGAGAGAAGTTAACAATTTCATATACTTTCTTTTTCAAATTTGTCACAATAACTCTAAAATTCATACCAGTTTTCCAAAAGAATATCTAAATTAAATGGAACTAGTGTCCTACTTATTTGCAAAAAAGTTTTTAAAATCTTCTCCACAGATACGAATACAAAAATAAAACTATTTCACAGATACAAAGTTGTTTTGAATATGCTATTTGCATAGCAAGTATTGGTCTTAATATTAAATCAAATTGCGTAAAATTTATTAAAAATGAACTTCGTCTTTGCCGGAGCTCATTTTGTCACCATATTAAATTCTTAATTTACATCATTCTTGTATGAGAGTTGAATGATCCTGTAAAGTACGTGTGAGAGAGGCGAACATCAATGGAGATGACCAAGCACGTGGTTCCCTTCGTCTCTCGTGTCATAGATGATGAATTGTTTTTTGGGCCCACAGTCCAGCCATCGGGGGTTGTGATGAATGAGATTGTATCATGTATGGGAGAGAATCTTCTACAGTATTACAAATGTTTATTTCATTCAAAGTGATAGCCGGGGACGAATTTATGACGGATGTTATTAAACCTCAGATTTTTAACAAGAATTTTTAAGTGAATACTAAATCTTGCTTAAGAATACTAACAAATTTGTAAGAAACGAATTACTTAAGACATATTCGTAAAACTCGTTCTTTGAGTTAGCTTGGTCAATCCTTGTTTTTTCATTTGTCGAATTTACTCTCATTTTGTTACTAGAGGGGTTAATAATTTCTTAATACTTTGTCAAATGTATTGAATATTAGTAACTTTTAAATTATTTTATTTTTCCACATATCAGTTACTTAATTTTACAATATTGTTATCTCACACTCTTAAAATTCCCGACAAATTTAATTTTTTCATCCTTATTAATTTGTATAGATAAGTATTAATTTCTTGATTTCACTAATAGTATGAGTTACGAGTCAAATGTTTTGCTTTATTATGATGCATAGTTTACCACTGAATTAAATAGCAATGAGTTACATTTTAAGCAAATAAATTAATGACAGAATACTTTCAATACTAGTATTTTCAATTTTTCTTGAGAGAATATTCTTAAAACTAATTCTTTATAAGTTAAATACTGAAATTATATATTTAATGTGATTGTCTAACTTAATGAATTTGACATGTCTCGTGGTATAAACGATAAAAAGATATAAATGAAATGAAAAAAAAAGTGGATATCAATTCCTTATGTTAGCATAAACCATTCTAAGGAATAAAATGTTGTAAAATGCAAAATATTTTTTAATATTTTTTGAGTACTTTCTTGCTTTTTAATACTCTCTCCGGGAGACCCTGAAAAATACTTTAATATGCACTTTCCTTTTCCTTTCCCTGTAATATTTCGGAAGATTTTAAGAGAAAGGGGGTGTTTTATTTTATCATAATATCAGTGTTTGAAAACGAGTTGTCATATGTATTAAACCCGAGTAGAAACTAGTTTTTATCGAAGGAGTTTTAAAAATTACTTTTTAATTCTTAATTTTAAAAAATATAAAAAAAAACCATTAGAATATTAATATAAACAAATAATATTAGTGACTTCGTTGAAAATATATCTGATTTTAAACTATTATTTAAAAAAAAAAATGAATGAAATCCATAGATAACGGTACATAACAGTAAAACGTATTTTTTATTTTTCAAAAGTTAATTCAAAATGCATTTTTATTCCGTAGAAAAAGAAGTAAAACAATTAACAACAATACAATTATTTATTCACTTTATACTAGAATCAAAATTTGACTCTTCCGATTGAATATGCTTTAAAGTCAAGAGCAATTAATTAAATATCGGTACACGCATCTTTTCAGACATAAACGTTTCTGAAACGACGTTTATGTTCGAAAAGTTGACTCTTAAAGATCAATGATTTGCAGTGAGGCCAAACGTTAAAACGTGAGAGAGAAGGAATCAAAATGTCGTATTATTCAACTATTGGTTTACAACTCATTCTCGACCACCAAGTAATCGATTGACGCAAACCTCACTATGTGTTTCCGAATCTCGATCGCTGTGAAGGAAATTTCAATGAGGAAACTTAACACATCTTCGTAAGATTTTAAATTAATAGTTTCCTTATCGTTATATTGAAGGAAAGCGGGTAAAATCTCTAAACAGTAGATCATGTCCAAATTGAATTATTTTTGCAGAAACAAATGGCTTTTGAGACCAACTGTGAGCTTTGGGTTTGAAGGACAGAGGAATAAATCTGTAAACGATAGATTTAGGATGGACTCGGTTTTGAAGAGCATGCTTCTGCATGTCTGAAGTTTTTCCAGAATAGTTAGAAATTTTCGATTCAGCGGGATTATGAGATTTATAAAGTTCCTTTTAATATAGTAAATTTAATAAATGATTAACTAAGACTCAAATATTTTATCAATACGTCGTTAAAATTGAAAATTTTTGCTAGATACTTTCTGAAATTACCAGTAATTATGCGTATTAGATCCTAAACTTAGCATTAACTCAACAATTAGATTTCATATCGGTATATGTATTAATGTTTAAATTATTTAAATTTTATATATTTTTATATCACTTCTTTAAATTTCTACTTTTCATCTCACCTTCTCATATATTTTTAAATCTTTACTTACTTTTTAGCTTATTCATCTTTGATTACTTGGATGATAGTTGTTTCAAAGCTAAATAATTTTTTTTAAAGAATCAGTGTGTGATTGAAAGTTGGAGTTTATAGCATAAGATCAAACCTGAATAAGTTGTAGCAAATCGTAAAGAAGAGTGCATCGAACATAAACCAGTAAATTTTGATAAACGAGTTCAAATTTTAATGGTTAACGAATACATCTTCATGATTAATTTTCAAACATGAAATTTGAAAATTAAAAAAAAAAAATGGGAAAAATGTATATTTATTTCTTATTGCTTGCATTAATTTCTTCAGTACTTAATTCAAAATGCATTTTAGAAAAGAAGTAGTCTTTTTCACATAAGTATACTGTAATAACAATTTTCATCAGAACATTTTCATGAAATATTGGCTTACAAAATAAACTATTTCAAAAAGAATTTCTAACGAATTTTAAACATTTTTAAGTGTTCTTAAAATGCTTCTTTTGAAAAAAAAAATAGTATTTGTAAATGCTTCAAATAAAATGTGGTGATTTGACTGCCCTGATTCACCAGCGAGGGTTCTGAGCTTTTAAACGGGATCCTCGTGAATTACTTGTATACCTACACTACTGAGCAGAATGTAAGCAATAATTGAGAATCTAGTTGAGCAATAAAAATATTTTAAAGTTCAATATTTTAACTATTCAGTCCTGGTCATTTCTTTAAAAAATTGCTAAATATTATATTTTATGGCAAGGTGTCCTTTTATAACTGTTTATGAAATAATTACAAATTTATTTCTTTTATATTAATTATTTCTACAGTATGAAAGTTCTTTAAATTTCGTAGCATTTTCTGGAGTAATATAATCCTGATAAATCTGAACAGGATTACGCAATGATCAAGCAGAGCTTTAAATACTACTATGAAGAGTGATTGCACGATATCGTGCAGGATTGCATAATAATAATAAATCCTTCTGTCATAAATAATACTAAAATATTTAATTCATTATTGAAAAATTTTCCACTACATATTTGATCGTATTCCGAAAACCTCATATTGGCAAAATTACCCATCAACATTGAAAAACTGAAATTTGGCTAACCAATCAACTTAGTATAAAATGCTGATTAAATTGCACTTAATTTGGATGCGTATAATGAATCTGTAGTTTTGAAATTCATTATTATGATGAGGAATAAATAAACGGAAAACAAAAGCACCGCATCCATCAAAGAAGAATTTTAACTTTGGACTTGTAATAGAGAAATCTAACGCTTTGTTAGCGTATCTATAAAATAAAATGCTTATCTAATGATAAAGGGCAGTTATTTCTCTTCGCTTAGTGTGTGTGTTCAGGAAAGCTTATAAATCTTTTAGGGGGACGACAGAAAAGATTCCATTACAGGGATTTCCGACTGTAAGTCAATGGATAAGCCTTATACAATGTGGGTCTCGACATTGTTTTGAAAATTTATGAAGTAAGAGGGAAAGATGGTAATATAGGTGAGAATATGAACCGCATTCAATGGTGGAATGAATCACAAGACCTTAATGGGTTTGCCATTCTTGTGAGACACAGAACCGGAAAAGGAAGAAAAGAATCGATAGTATATTTCAACAACATCTCTTGAAGTTGTCAGCAGGGTTTTCTTGGCTTTTAATAAAAGAATCTGATTTAAAATAAAAAGTATTAACTTCAGCTATATAAAGCAGTTTCTTTGTTCCGAAAATTGTCTCACTCTTTTCAATTCAAACAATTTCGATTATTCTGTTGTAACTAATGAAATTTCTATTTTCATTTCTCCAAAGAATGTTTTAAGGATTATTTATTGATTTTGGAGATAATTTTGAGAATAATAATTTTGAAAGAAAATTTCTGTATAGGAAAGTCAGTTGCCTTTAAATAAACAGTAATATAACCTCACAAATCGTATCTAGTTTTCATTTCAGTTCAAAAGTTTTTTTTTTAAAAAAAATAATTATAGAAAGAAAGAGCATATACTAAGAATAACTATTTAAATAAAACTAAATCACTATATGCATCCCGTAAAAATAAAGGTAGTTCAAAAACTGCTTTCTTTTACTAGCTTTGGAAATTTTAGTTGACTTTGGTAAATATGCTAGTATATTTGTACACATTTGTTTTTCATATTTATAATTTTAAATAACTCGAACTCTTAGAAATATGTGCTAAAAGAAAAAAGAAGAAATTGTGAAATAATTTTTATAACATCTTTTAATTCCATACTTTGACACTAATAATTATTTTACCAAGACATGATAGAGCCTAATTATTTATTGATTAGTAGTTATATGAAAAATTAGCATCGGTCCAACATTCCTTGTACAACACTCTTTCTATTGCTTTGTAAATTATCTTAATATCATGTTTAATATTTAATTGAATTTTAACTCAAACCAAATTTTTGATTAGTTAGTTTGTATAATAATGCTTATTAATAACGGTTAAATATAATTTCAGGAAATAATTGCTTCAATTTACTTATTATGTTCTGATTAATTTTGCAAAAATTGTATAGTTTTTGTATTCTTTTTTTCTACATATAATTCAAGTACAAAACAACATTAACTTTTAACATCTTAATTTTCAAAGCGTTGCAAGAAATATATATAGACTACATTTCATACTTCAAAACATTTCAAAAGACTTCATATTGAAAAGAATATAAATGTAAAAGAAAGAATGTTTCTTATTTGATACATCAAAAATAGATACCAGCCCTTGGTCCTAACTAGAAAGTCATTCTGTTAAGCAATTAGACTTTTTATTTTTAAAAAAACAAGTCCGTGTCTTACTTTTTCAATCTCCTTTATAGTAAATTTTTATATTATTGCATTGTGTGGTTAACTGAAATAAAAAAAGGACCCAAGATATTGTTTAGATCTTCTAAATCGGTGTATCTTGAGCTTTCTTCAAAAGAATGAAGAATTATTTCTTGGATAATGTCAAAAGGAAATGATTTTGGAGATACATAGACAGAATGTACAAAAAAAATTTCTTCTGTATTAGTTACTACATTCAAGACTATCACTCAAAAATATGCTGCACTGAAGTCCAATATCTTTATGATACATATATAGAGACTCCACACACATCTTCATTATTATTAATCCCTTCACGCCCAACCACACCTCATGACGTTGAACCTAACTTTGAAAAAAATACAAAGGATGCAAAAAACGAGTAGTAACAATAAAATCTAAAATAATGAATAAAAATAAAATCTGAGAAATATGACTCAACAACATTTTCTTTATTAAATTGCCGTAAAGCATGTTTTGCTTACATCCAAACAAATAAATTATCGTTTACCTCGTGTAAAACTCAAGCATAATTATCAATATGAAGTTTAGTAACAAAAATCACATTTGAATCCAGATATCCGGTTGAAACTGCTACCCAAGTTGAAATTCTTTATAAATGTAGAAACACTAAAGTATTACTTCTAATAGAGTGTCCTGCCTTGGACAAAGCATAATTCTTCCATACCATTCATAGTATACGATGTGCACGAAGAGGTTAATAAAGTTTTAGGTTCAACAACAGAATCTGGCAAAAAGTTAAAAAAAAAACTATTTTGCTTTAAAAAATTGAAACTGAAAATAAAGTGAGAGATTTTATTTCAAAACCATAAAAAACGTTAAAATAAAACACCACTTTAAGAATGCATAAAAGCAAGCTCAGTAGATACTTTGTTTTTTTATCACTATTCTGAAGAAAAAAAATATGTCTGTTCCAAATGCTGAAGTAACGCGAAAAATAAAAATAATTAAGAAACCAAAAATGCACACCCTGAGCAAACGATGTTTGCAGATGTAGAGAAAATCTAGAGGAATTGATAGTCTCTACTTGGGGGTAGACTCATTCGTGACGAAGGCATTCCTAGTACTAGGTAAATCTTAAGATTCCTTAAACAAATACAGAAAGATTTATTCTTAATGCTTAAGTAGAATTTCGGATTATTTATTGAAAGAAATAACAGATCAATAATACTTGCAAAGATATAAGAACCTTAAAAACCACCAATGTTCTGTTTTTTAAATCTTATATTCATAAATTAAAGAAATTGTAAATCATAAATACTTTAATACAGTTATTCCTACAAGTTTTACTGGGTATCTATGTTGCCAAAATTCTAATATTGTAACTAAGAACAAATAAAAAAAATTCAGGCTTCATATGGTTACTAGGGGCTATTGTAAAATTTTAATTACTACTCAGAAGTAACCGATTTATCTGGATAAAATTTATTATGTATATTAATTCTTCCCAATGTACACAATATTGTAAATTACAGCTATTAAAGATTATTAGTTTGGTTTCAGGAAGCCGGAGACTGAAGAAACCGCAGTATCGTAAATGTTTGATTATCCTGGGGTATCATAAAATTTTAATCATTGCTAAAAATAATCGAAACAAAAACTTAATTTTCATTGATTATTCTTTAAAAAGGGGGCTTCTTTGTATAATATAATCAGTTATCATCTAGAGTTATACATTTCTCCCAACGTTTCTTGGCCTTTCGAAGGCCGTCATTGAAGAACTTGGTAGATTGAATTCTTTATTTTCTGGAGTGTGAGTTACTTCAATCTACGGCTTCCTGAAACCAAAAAAACAATATAAATAGCAACAATTTACAGAATTTTGTACATAAAGATCAATTAATATGCAAAATAAATTTTATCAATATATTTCGGTTATTTATAAGTGTATATAATAATTAAAATTTTACACTACCCCCTCATATAATCTATTATTTTCCTTTACTGTTAAATATGTACCTTGTTTTCTTTAATTTTAGATATTTTCCATTAAATTCATCTATAAATTTTCTGTTTTGGAATTGATTCTCTTAATATAATCAAACTTCTTACATGTTTATATTCATAGTTATTTCTAACTCTCAAACTTTCCTTGCAATAAATAAATGAAAAGTGAATGAACTCAGAACTAACTTCTTAAAATTATTAATGAAACACATGACTCGCATATCAAAACATTCGTTTTTCTAATAATATCGTGGAATAAACAAATGAAAATCTGTATTAAACCCTGGGAGTGGATATATATGGAAATAAAAAGAAATTAAAGAAAATAAGCGGAGAGGGAGAAAAAAAAAGTTTTCATCATTATTTTTCAAAATAATGTTAAAAGCTATTTAAACAATCCAGAAGGGAAATTGTTCACCCTGAATTCTCCTAGAAGGAGCAATTTGGGGATGGATAAAAAGTAATTATTAAGCTAAAGCTGCAACGTCATTAATCATACTTCTATCACAGATCACAGACTACCTGAATGCAAATCGTTTCCCGCGCGATTTCCCATCTTGGGGCAGAAAGCGGCGTTTATATAAAAATGCGCGCCTTGTCGTTTGCATAAGGTAGGAAATTATAAATGTGGGGGGTTGAGCACTAATGAACTGTTTTCAGGCTCTTGAAGTTGACTCAGCACAGTCTGGACGTTTGTGGGTGATGGCTTTCTGTTCAGTCGTTAACAACTTTTTGCCTCATTACTTGACGCAATTGAATTTAAATTGTCACAATCCTGTGGCTTAGGCAGTAACAATCTGATAATGATACTGAATCTATTTAAGGTATCAATTTCTTAGCATTTACGGTTTTAAGTGTTATCCACAAAGCGTTATTTTAAGTGTTATCGTTATGTATCGTCAATCGAATACATTTTTGATTCATTGAATGATTTGTCCCAATATTGTATGATATAACTAAGTTATAGCTAAGATTTAACAAATTGTTGAGTTAGTAGTTAAAATAAATAGAATTTAACCAATCTTAAAAAAGTAATCTTCATTAAATCTGAAAGAAAAATGAAAGAAACTTTGTTGATATTTAAATAATTCTAATTTTTTTAAAATTGACAAAAAAAATGAAAAAAAAATATATAGCATAAAATTGCTGTAAAAAGATTAATAGTTATAAGCGTGAGCATAAATTTAAAAATATCGATGTATGTCACAACTTCGCAAATGCTTAAAACATTTCCTATAAAAGGAAAATAGTTTCTTTTTAAATAGCTTTCTTCTGGGAAAGATGTAAGAAATCATTTCAATTTGAATTAAAAAATAACTCAAAGATTTTAACGAGTGTTTGATTCCCCATTTTTTTAATAAATTGATATTAATTCCTTTATTGAGCAAACAGATATTTTAAATACCTATCTTCTCCTTTCAGAGCATTAATTGGAGTTTTTCTCATTCAACTTGAAATTTAAATTTATCGTTAAATATTTCTGTGACTTTACTGATTAAGAAGGTTCAATAAAAACTTCATTTTTAAATAACTTACTTCTGCGGGAATTCGATGAATTTTTAGATGTTACATATAAACATCAATAAGCCTCATTATTTGAATTTCTTATTCAAAATATTCTGAGTAATTGCTTAATGCATAAAGATCTCATTTTTGCTTCTTTTAATAAAATATCAATGCGTGAAATTAATTTCTTCATGAAAAGATGCATGTTGAACAGAAGTGAAAAAAAAGAAGAAAGCTCAGAATATTTATTCAATTAAAATTTTGCTAAAAATTTAATATAGCTTTAATTTGGTGCTCTTACATTAATTCTTCCAATGAAAGAAAATTAGACCTATTTTGAAGTTCTCTTTACGCGAAAATGTTATTAATCGAATGCACATGTCCCAGTTTGTGTTATTGCTAAGAGTGAGGCATTCACACACATAATTTGTTTTCCGTATAAACGTAATATCTTAAATCAAATTCTTGATAGAGATTTTAAGATTGCGTGGTAAGAAACTATATCTGTAATGCTTTTAGTAGAAATTACGCTAAAAATATGACCTGTAATTTGGCTTCAGGGTAATGAATTGACATTACAGCTCGTTTGAACCTTAAGGATGAAGTTTTATTATTGTAATTATTATTAAATTTACTTCTCTACTTTGTAATGTTATAAATAACGGAACTTTTTTGAAAATGAAGACTATATTAATTGTTCTTTACTACTTTTTCTTAACAACCTAGCATTTTTATTTCATAGCTTCATTCGAGTATAATTAGATTACATCATACAATTATATTAATACAAAGAGAAGGGTGATTGTGTTAGAAATCATATCTAATTTATATTGAGAGGTTGCTTGATTTTGTAACTCATATGTAGATTTAAATTGGGACTGAAGTGGTAAAGATAAAAAGACAAACGCATGAATATCTTCAGTACACAAAATTCAATATAGATTGCATGTGCAATATACAAACTTAAAAAAGAGAGAGAAATGTAACAATAATGTAATAATGTGCTCATTTTTTATTCATAATATTTAAGCTCACACTTATACCAAAAAAATGATTTTGGAGCATTTATGTCACAAAATATCTCTATAACTTTTATGAAAATTTATAGTAAGTACGGGGCAAAACTATTCAGACAACTTAAAGAGCATTTAGAGATATAATGTAAGAAATATTTCTGGTACTTCTCTTCCACAAAAATTCTCTATCAAAATAATATGTACTCATTTTTACAATCTGTCATTTAAAATCCCTCTGTATATCATGTGACTAATGAATTGGAAAAAAAATCTTACAAGAATTTGCTCTCTCTCTCTCTCTTCTCTCTCTACTAATGAGATGTGAGAGAAACTTCGTATTTAAAACAATAGTTAAAAACGTTAATAAATTTAGTTAGTTCTTAAAAATTGATTTAGTAGTTATATTTTTTTGTATTTTAATTTACGTAATGTAAATTGAAGGTGCGGTCTAAAATAACTTTATAAAGTTTAGCATCTCACTTTTGATCTTAAGATTCAACGAAAATATTTATTACATCCACTTATGACCATTAAATATTGATGTGCTTTGTTTAGACGATAATCAACTTTTAGTATTTATCATATTTAAAAGTGTTAGAATAAGCATTTAATAATACTTAAAATGCACTGTAACGTTTTCGAGAAGATAATCCAAGAACACTAAACGTTAATAAATAAAATTCAACAACATTTGAAATTTTCTTAAAGAATGAAGATCTCATCAAGCATTTTTCTTAAATTCATTAATTCTTGTGCTGTTTAAGATTAAACTTTTTTCCAGGTGTATCGGGATCTACGTTCTAATGATAAAATTACTTCTGTCGTCAGCATATTATGCTACGATATATAAAATAGCTTTATGATATTTGAAAAACCTTACAATGTTTTATCTATTTACAAACAAACAGAAAACTATGATGAAACATATTGTTAAATAAAAATTATAATATATTAGGGCAACGTAGATTTCTTTTTTTATGAAACCTACAATACTGAGCAGACGATTGACTATTTTATTAACGTCGCACTGAGATGCAACACGGGAACTATTGACGACGTACCCTGTATTTTTTAACCTTGAACCTATTGAACAGACGAACTTTCTTTTAAGAATTATTCTGCTTTATTCTCCCTTTATTTGCGGCTTTAGAGGCTCAGGAATTTCAGCAACGTAATATTTTCATAAACACTTAACTTTTTTAAGATGGTGGGTCTACCGTTTTAAAAGATACTAAGCTTGTTAAAAAGTATTAAAGATCATTATAAGCCCTTCATACTATATTCATATTATTATTCTATAACTCTTCATACCATTATTTCATACTATATGATTCTTTAGATGTGAAAGAATTAAATATTTAACTCAAATTATTTTGTTTATCTCCAATTTTATAATCTTGCTATCGTGGCTTGTTCTCAGATCATATATTTATTTTCAAATTTCATCAAATCTGAACGGATTTGACATTTTAGACAGTGCTATTGTGTTATTCGTAATACGTTATGTCAATCCCTTGCTCCTTCCGGTGCTTGCAAATAACGTAGTTATAGTGAAAAATTAAGCGAAAATAAAAAGAGAACTCAAAGCACAACAAATAGTTTGGATTCCTAATTCGCTTGTTGATGTCGAAACCCATAAGACCGTGTCCACCCCAACAACGGCTCATTCTTTATTCCTCTCTCATTTTTACCCTTACCGTTTCCCCTTGAATAAACGGAAAGAACGGCGGTCTCTAAGTTCATTTTCCCACTAATGTAGTCGTGGATTTGCGTTACAGAGGGAGATTTTGAAACGGGCCCATCCAGGCTGGTCAAAGTCAAGTGCGATGGAATGGAGCGTGGCTGTTCTTCCCTCAATAGTTTCCTTACACCCGGGCCCTCTCATAACACATCATTAATCGCATTTGCCTAATTTCCTCGACTCGAGCCTTATTAAGGCAAGTGTGGCGCTTACCAAATGTTTCGGTATTGTGCTTGAAAGCACAATAATTCTCAAACTTTGTTGCTACAACAAATATAGGCTGCCTCCTACCCGCGTATTAAAGCTCCTTGTTTGTAACGCCTTGACTCGGGAATATTATTTTTGTTCAAGAAACTCCCGCCTGAGCTAAGATGTAGAGGGGGAGGGCAACGCCTTCAAGGAGGCAGCCACTGTTCGAAGACGGGATTCAAATAACGCTATTAATTACACCCCCCTCCCTCATCGCTAAGATTCGGTCGCAGGCTGACGATTTTCCTTCCTTTCGCAACCCTGCCAAATTGAACGGCTCCCTCCATAAGAATTATTTTAATTAAAAGAAGACGTAAAGAAGATTTATGTGCACCGTAATGTTTCTACGTGTCTTCCTGAATGGATTTTAAATCTCGAACGTCTTGCAGTTGCAGTTAGGAGACAAGATTCGGAGATGGAAAGGAATTAGGAGACAATAATATTAAATAGTACTTGTAAAATATTACTCTTTCACTTCAGGGGAAGATAAATTCTCTCTGTGTTCCTGTCTTACATTCTTATTGTAAAGGAGGAGGAGACGTTTCATGTTTATATAACCTTTCCTGAATAGAAGATAAGTGCGAATATAACTGCAATAGTGTTTGAGAACAAATATGTAATCCTGCGAGGATAATATTTCTACATCACTGAGGATGACTTTGTTTGCAATAATTGTAATGATGAATATTCTGAGCAAGATAGTTATATTCAATCTGCTATATTTTATATTACAGATTTCATATTCCCATCCAGCTATATTTTTTATGCAGCAGAATTTTTTTACACTTAAATTTATTTCATGAAGAAACAAAAGGAAGATGTTAGTATTAAATTTAAGAATTAGTCAATAAGCTTAAATAATATGCGTGTTTACTGATGTGAGTATCCAACATTGAAATATTTTACGACAGGAACTCTAAGTTTAAAAGTTTTCCCTCGTTGTACTAAAAATTAATAAGGGTAGTCATACACGATTTTTTTTCTTACAATTAACAATTAAAAGCTTATATTTATAAGTCTTTTTATATTTTTGTTTTTTTAATTATCTGGAAATACCCTTACCAGAGAGTAACCCTGATCTATTTGTATACACTTGTATACTAGTAGTTCAGTATATTTTTTTCCAACAAAAAATAAAAGCCAATTTATTTTTGTTTTGTTCGAGAATTATTTATCAACATGAATGAAACTTACTTTTTTAAAATTGAAATTACGTCGAGTAACAAACAAGAATCACTATTAGCTATCCCTTTAATTTCAGTAACTTCTTATGAAGAAAAGAAAACTTAATATATAATTTTTAAGCTTTACATTACAATATGACTCACGCTCCTTACAATCTTAGCTTCAATCGCCCAGTTATTATTATATTTATACTAAACGCCATTAATCAAGCATTAACATTTAAATGTAGTTAACTAAATTGGTGAAAAGAGAGTGGCAATGAAATTTACAAAGAAAGTAAATGTATCACCTTATTAAAAAATGTCATTTTGCGCAATAAGATAATGACTTCGAGTCTTAGGATCTAAATAGTAATGTTTAAGTATATGCATCCTTTTTCACTCTTTTACAGTTTAGTATTTTAATCTGTTAGTTGTAAATGTTGAAGCTAGATAAAATGGAATTACAAAATATTGAAAAAAAAAAAAAAGACATGTGTATTTTTGAGATCTATCAAAACTTACAAGGATATTTTTTCTTGCATTTACATGTTACCCTTTGACTCTCCTTTTAAATTATCAAATGCAAGTAAAAATACTGAAAACTCTAACTTAAATATTCAAACATTTTAGTAAATATATAATTTCCACATACCGTAGTTTGTATTAAATTATGTTAACATAAATAAAAAGAAACACAAAATACTAATGTCCAAGCTATCAGTAGAGAATCTAACGTATTATAACATTTGAATCTTAAGCTCAACGTTGCGTCATTTATGATTAAAAATGCTTTTTATTAAAAAAAGAGAGAGATTTTCTACTGATTATATACATACCATAAATATATTCACTTCATAAATTTCAATTTTGTAATTGTTTTTAAATTTTCAGTTCCTGTGTAGTATCTTATAAAATCTCTTCGTTTTTATTAGTGATAAAATTCCAAATCTTTCAAAAAGCAGGTAAAAGAGAAAAATAGATTCAGAGTAAGAGTTTAATATTTTTAATTTTTAAATTACTTTCTATCACTATTCATGATTAAAGTTCTGAACATTCTATTCATTTTATAACCCAACCTCAAAACTGTTGTGATCAGTTTTAGAATTTCTTCATTCGTATGTTTAGAGATTTAAAAAAAAATGACTCTTCGTGTGTGTGTTTTTTTTTCGAGCAGCTTGGCATCGACCGTTTTAGAAAAGGCACGATGAACAAAAATATTTGAAAATAATATGGTACTCATGTAATTACATATAAGCGTTTAGATACTTGTTAGAAGTTTAAAAGTTACAATCTCATTTTTCATATAAAAAGATATTTAAAAACCAATAATTGTCTGATTAAAATTCATTTTTACAATTTTGAAAACACTTTTTTTTCTACAAAAGTGTAATAAATACCCTTATCCCCATTTTTTTTTTCAAAATATTAATTCAGGAATTCTTCATTTCAGTATTTCAAATTAACATAAATTTCCAGTATAAAATATCATTTTAATTAATATTTTCCTAGAATTAATTCAGCATTTTTTTCATTGTTTACTTTCGAACATCACTTACAACTATTTGGAGTTTCTTAAAGTTTTCTTTAAGAGCTGAAAAGGAAAACAGGATAGAAAAATAGGAAACACAATATATTTCAACGGTCTGAAAATTTGAATAATTTTTCAAGATAATATATTTTGAAACTAAAATAAAAATATTTTCAATTAGCACACACTTTTTAATACCTCCGTTTTTTTTTACTCACTACTTACTACTTAAATGGAAAGTATTCACTCGATTAACCAACAAACGTAAATTGGGGTAAATATATATATATATATATATATTTTAATTAGATAAATATAATATTCTTACCATTTCTTGAGGTTTCAGGTGGTTACGAAATGCGAGAAAATAGTAAAAGAAAATAAAAGAAACAAACCTCATTTCGTTAATATGCTTAACAAACTTAAGGCCTACCAAAATCAATATAGCATCAGTAACGTTTATTTTTAATTTTCGTAATTCAAAATAGCTTACCTTCGATGACCAGTGACATTTGAATAAAAGAAAATTCACATTCTTATTAAAGAATTTTAAGAAATAATTTTATAAGTGCTTGATTAATTATTCAAAGGACAAATTATCATGCTATGAATGTACAATTATTTTGATACTTGTTTAAATTGGAATATCTGAAAATTAAGTGATTAACAATCGTAGCAAATATTTTTAGAAGTATAACTAATAATTAAGGAAAAAAATGCAGGCCACATATAAAATATGGATTTTTTTTCATTTTAATAAAATATTTATATTCAAATATCTTTTAATATGTCATTCATCATTTTTTTCTTCATAAAAATTATTTGTTAGTCAAAAAATAGTTTAAGTTTTGTATTTTTCTATATAATTTTTTTAAACTGTCGGAGAAAAAATATTCGTACCATGATATATTTAATATCTTGTGTAATCTGTGTACTTAACATAACTGAAACTTTTTAAATCATAAAATGCCAAAGGAAAACTAAGAAACCAAACATGTATCAGTAATGCCTATTAAATATTTTGAAGATATTTAAAAAAATTTGTAGTAGAATGTTCAATACTCGCAGATGAAAAACACTCCTTTATCTAAAAATACAACTTTTAATTTCCCTAATAACTAACCTAATTGATTTACTTAAAAAATTGTAAAACTTTTTACTTGCTTTTAAAATAGCATAAAAAAGTTATTTTAAGTCTTAAGTATTACGTGGCAGTGAGCCATGTTTAAAAAAATTCTCTGCAGAATGGAAAAATTAAAACATTTGTGCATATGCTATCACATTAATAATGAATAATTAAACATTAAGCAAAATAATTATTTAAATAATTCTTTCTTAAATTTTTGTTAGTAACAGTACTAATTCCTCAAGTATTTAGACGCAGTAAATGGTGTTTTCCAACCTATTTTTTGTATTACGATTTCATTTCACTTTTTCTTTCCTTTTTTCCCCCTTGAATTAAAATAAAACAAATGATCTTTTCTACTATTTTCAGCAGTTACTAATGCAAAATTGCACTCATGTTCAGTGTTTTTCTTTCCCTTTTCCTTTAACTTTATGTATATGTATGTGTAGAGTCTTAAATCTAATATTTAAATTTCAAATGAAGAAGAGAAAAAAAACTGAAATTATTAGTATATTTTTCACGAACAATATTACTCTCGCCACAAAGGGGAATTATCCCACAGCACATGTATTATTTAGATTAAATATTGTATCAACTAATTTTAATAACTTTCCATGTATTTAAAAAGCTATATATTATATCTTAATATGTTTTAAAGCTTCAATTTATGGCCACGTTAATAAACAGGGCATTACGTCAAAAATAAACAGAGAAAAAAGTATTTTATAATTCTATAGTGCTTGTAACGTAACATATTTTAAAAACACATCCGTTGCATCATCAAAGCCAAAGTATAGTCAGATTCTGTTGACTCGAAATAAAATTTCGGCCACTACGATTGATGTTTCTTTCTTAACAATAGCGGTGTTGTGAAAAGGGGAATGTAAACATTGTGGGTGTCGCTCCTCTAAAAAGCGGCCAAAGACGTGTTCCAAGTTCCGTTTGGCTACTCCTTGACAATAGCAGTCCTGGAATAGATAGAGTCGTCGACAATATTAAGGGGGGAGGACTCGGGGGTCTATGCACCCCATTGTACTTGGCGGCTGCTACACCGGAGGGACTAATGGGACCCAGAAGGGGGACGCGGGTCATTCGACCACAATGACTACTGCTCTTCATCGCCGCAATGTGGATAGTGGTCGTTGGCAATGACTCACAGAATGAATTAATGATGAATAGAATATCTCTTTCAAACCGCCGACTTTATATCAAAGGGGGCGTTCCCATATTTCCTCGAGAATCAATTAACTGTTATACCTCTGTTTGCAAAATACCTTCATTTGATTAGTAAGCACTACTGACATGGAAGTCACAAGTGTACTCATAAATATACTCCCGGGACAGTTAATTTCAATAATTTATTTTGGATTAATAAGGATTAAATAAGTATTGATATAAATGCTGCAATAATTCTTTTTTATTTTTAAATATTTCACAGAATCAATTTTTTGCCATTGGGGAGAGAAGGAGAGATCGTTACACTTTTTGTACTTATATAACTTTTTTTCCCTTTCATTTTATATAATTTCATAGACTCAATTTTTTTTTTTATTTATGTAAATATTTATAGCTTAATAAGTCACCGTGGAGGTGTAGTAGTTAGCACGTCTAACAGGAAGCATTGCCGACCCAGGTTCGGTTCAATGTGACCTCAGCTAGGGTAGCTGGTTATTGGTCAAATCAGCTTTTATCCTTCCGAGGTCGATAAATGAGAAGCAATCTCGCTTGTGAAAACTGGGAGGGGGGGGGGGTAGTCCAACGTCGGGCTAGCCACTCGGTCGGGACAATAGCTAGTAATTAGCGCCTCAAGCCCAAAGGCTATAGAAAAGGAGATGAGCACGGTCTGCAGGGCCTCTCAGGTCCAAGCAGACCTTAACTTAATACATAAAATTAATCAACAACATTTTTAAGTCATTCAGTTTCGTAAAATTAATAATTAAAAAATTTAATTTACTATTCATGCATGAATTTTATTTTCATTGAATATTAAATATAATCTTCGGCCTTAAATGCCATTTAAGAAGTCATAAATAAATTCATTGGCACTGTGTACATTATGTTTGTCTTATTTGAAAAGAAGCATTATCATTTCCTACTCAAGCATTTTACATTCATTTTTTTTTTAAATCTCTAGTTTCAATATGACGTTCCATTAACGAAATCTAAAAATCACTTTGTGAAGTCCTAGTATCTTATCCCAAATTTTACATCATTCTATTTTATAAATTTTTCTTAAAAATAAGTTACTAAATAGGAAGATAATTTTAAGAAAGAAGTACAAGTACACACTTACACTTTTAATTTGGTAATATAATTATTTTAATAGCATACTCTATATATTTATATATAGGTTAGTATATATATATATATATATATATATATAAAACATACTTCTATAATTTGATAATATATTTAAGCTTAACTTATTGATTTATTAGATTTTATAGATAAAAATTAGATTAATTCAATTTAAAATTTTCTACTTAAAACTGGATTTATCTAAGAATTATTTTTAACTTTTTGTCCGAGACACAAGAATTATTCCAAGCGTAGTATTTCTTGAAATCAATCTTTATTATTATAATATATTTATATATATATATGTGTTTGTGTGTGTGTATTGTTTATTCTTAAAAGATTTTCATTTTTTTCAGTTTTCTTTTGTTGTCTTATGTCTCTTTTGTGTTTTTTTCACAACTAATTTTTGTTAATTGTTATTACTTAAATCTTTAGATTTAAAAAAATCTTAAACTTTTAATAATTTATTAATATTATTTTTTGGTCTTAAATTTTTGTTCTTTCAGCATTTATTTTATAATTTAGAATCAATTTTCAGATAACATGTTAATTACTTACAGTTTAGAAAATTATTTAAATCATTAAGTTTAATTATATAACTTTACCAAATTAAAAACCATTTTTACCTTAATCATTCTTACCTTTGATTTTACAGTAAAACTGTCTTCGTTCCAGGATCTCTGCGACTCTTTTCTTTGAAATATCTACATTGATTTCAGAACCTGTGTGATTTAAAAAAAAGAAAGTTGTAAATCAATAAATTTCAAAAGTCATTGCATAGAATAAGAACTAGAAAGAGTCTAAAATAATCCAAGAAAATACATTTACCTCCTGTTCATTCTTTGATCCTTTTGAACATACTAGTTATTTAAGGTGAGGACCTTTTAGTATTAAATCAGTCTTACCTTAACAAAAAGTTTTGTTCATCAAGAGCATACTGTCAAAATAAAATAAATAAATGAAAAAATTGGGAAAACCCCCATTTTTGATATCTTTCTATCTTACCTTCTAATATGATTCAATAACATAGCTTGTTATACTGAGGATGCTCTTTTTTTAAAAATGTGTCTAATCTGTGGTGATTTCTGTAAAAGGACTTGCTTCATCTGCAAATCATATTTTTCAAATCTTGTTCCATTTGTAAATCATTTATTTTGTTTCATATTAATACATGTCTTTCAATACCACTGCGCAACTAATCTTAACACATTTATTATTCTAAACGCATTTTTAGAATAACTACAGCTAAAAATATATGAAATATGAATGTAGTTAATTATTTTCGTGTGCACGTATATCTTACTTATGAACACACTTGATTGTAACATAATAGTATTATTAAACTCATACAATACATAGAGAAACACATACAACAGAATTAAAGTACACTCTTCACAATGCTTTGAGGTTGAATAAAATATTGATTTCATAAATGAAAAGGTAGTAAAGGTTATTTAAATATAAATATTTTTTTTAATTTATCATTTTATGTCTTGATTATAAGGAATGCTCTTGCCCAAATTAAATGCATTTATATTTGTGAGCTACAATTGCGCAGCCTAATTTTTTTTTTAAAAAAAATGATATAATTAGGAAGCGTGCTTCTAGAATAATTGATGTAGCTCAGGTATTAAATAAAGCGTGAAATAAAAAAAAATATCTAAAAATTCCTACCTTATTTCAAGTACTTAAAAAACTAAATTTTCAAATTTGATACATAATCAGGGAGCTTTCTTAGACCGATATTTCCTGATCTAAATGGAGCTTAGTATAAAATTTTTGATTGCTAAAGTATTGGAAACACGTAATTTATTAGCAGCATACTATCTGCTTTGAATGTTATTAATTATATAAGAAAATTATAGATTATCGTGAATAAAATTTACATTTATGAATAATGAATTCTTCATTTATTAAACATTATTTTTTGTCTTAATAAAGGTGTAATTACTTTTCCTGCAAAATCCTTATTAGGATCTTTAAGTGTATAGTAAACATATTAGAGTTAATTAGAAAGATATTAGATTATAATATTTTATATGTATTTCAAACCGATAATTCCTTTTAAAAGGAAATGTTGCTGATATCTGTAAGAATTACCCCTGTTTTCAAAAAACTGTTAAAATTGTAATAAGAAATTATTCTTATAATAAGTGACATAAACTATTACAAATACAATAATCCTTTCAATATAATATATAATAGCTTTATAAAATTAAAATGAAACAATTGGTTTCATTCTTATGTCTTGGACCCGTAGGTTTCATTTGAGATAATTTCCTAATTGAACATAATATAATAACAAGGAATCCCGAGAATTGAGCAGAGGTGATAAGAAATATAGACCTTTTAAAACATTTATCTCTTAAAAAATTTAAGAACAAAAAAATTATAAATGTTATCAGACTAACCCATTGTTAAGGTAAAAATGAGAAATTTGAAATTATCACAAATAACTTCATAATTCCGTTTTTAACTTAAAACTCTGCTAGAGCTTCAGATAGTTACATCTCCCTTTCGGATATTAGGTTTTGCATGATGTTATTTTGAATAGTTGTTTCTCAGTACATAACGCAAAATAGGAGATATAAAGAGTACGGCTTTATGCACGTAATGAAAAAAAAAATAGAACAATAATTATGATGCTCTCCTTGTAAAAAAGAATAGATTGAAAAGATGATGAATGTGTATATATTTTATCAGAATCATGTTTTTAATATTTGTTTGTTTTTAAGGAATCGAAATTACCGAATTATAAGGAATGTTTTATCCCTTCTAAATTAGGAAAAAAAAAATGTAATTTCTATGTGATCAAAAGATGTGTGATAAAAACTATGAACTAACAAACAGATTAAAAATTAGTAATTCAGGTTAATTTTTCATCATTTTTAGAAGGGAATTTAATGATAACTATTTGGCTGCAGAATAATTTCTACCATTAGTTGATTTGAAGAAATTAAAAGCCTACTCGTTATGACGTGGAACATTAAAAGCGTCTTCACCTTTAATTGGTCGACCGATCTGAAACAATCTACTTGAAGATTAGGTAAAACATTTAAGAACTTTTTATCTCCCTTTCTCACTTTTTATTGCGTTATCTTTTATTTGTATCCACACTTTGTTTATCACGCTTTGTCCGCTGTTTGATATTCCTTTTCTATACTTTTAACTCGCGGAAGACTTTTTTTCCACACCTGCCTCGTGTTTGCTTTCCTTTTAAGCAAGTGCTCCGCCTTCTATACTCGGATTTTTAATTAGCACCTTAAGTTTACAGAAACTGATTTATTAATTAACCAAACACATCATAGTATACATCCCCATCCAACGGCAGAGGAGAGAGAGAAAAAAAAAGCTTTCAAAAAGTTTTCTTTCAAGTTTCCATAGCTTCTTATGCATATTTAAAGCCGCAATGAGTGGAAAGAATAGATTTAATCAGTTTTCGAGAGAATGGCCTTGTTTTAAGTCAAACGAGGTTGATTCTCTCAAGAGGGATTAGTATCTAATAATGGCGTCAAAAATTTCTAGATTCGTGTTAAGAAAAAATAATTTGATAGAAAAAAGGATTAAAAAAAAATCTGTGTTAGCAAGGAAGAAAGTGACGCCGAAACATATTGACAAAAAAATTACAGAAGATTTGTTCGCGTAATTTATTTGGTGTTAGAAAAGAGATGAAAGAAATTCACCGGTAAGTTTTAAAATAAACGCATAATTATATAGTAGCGAATAAAAAATCGTGATACAACCCATCTACATGTTTTTAATTTAAAAATGTTACTTTTAAAAACATTCAGTAGAGCTTCATTTTTTTTTTTTTTCGCAATAACGTATCTGCATATTTTTTCTGTTAAGTGAATTTTTGAAACGGCTTAACACTTAAGAGGTTAAAAGTGTGAAACGCTTACCGGTTAAGCAGTTTGTGCCAATTTAGACCAGTAATTATTTGGTTTTGGATTACAAAACATTTGACTAAAGTAATGATTTTACGCGTCAAGCACTTGAAGCATTTATAGATCCATAAATATACTAGTAATACGAATATGAATAGTATGCAGGAATATGAATATTTAATAATTTGTTAAACAGAAATTCATGTAGTCATCATAATCACTAAAAATAATTATATTACTGAGAAAATGTCTTAAAATCAGGCAGACAAATTATTAATTTAAAAAGTGCGCCTTCATTTTATGTGATAAATTAAAGGATTGATATTATATCACAGATAGAAAAAATTTTAAGGAAAAACTGGTTAATTTATTTCTTCAAATAATAAAAACATTATTTTCATACACTTTTTTTTTCTAAAAAGAACGTTCTTATCTTTTTACTTTAATATAAAAACTTACAGGACATCTTACGATAATTTTTTTTAAAAAAATTTAAATACTTTGCTAAGTTATGCTTTATAAACTTTACTCACACTGTCATATTTCTGGGAACAAAAGTTCATGTTTTACTTTGAAAAAAGAAATATGTTTTAATTAATACTTTCTTTTCATTCTTATATAAAATGACGGTTGTTTTAAAGATAATTTTTTTATAAGAAAAGTTTCTCTAATTTCAAGTTTAAAACATAATGTATTAATACCAAAATTAAACATTATTAATGTTTGTAAAAAATTAAAAGATACTTATTGTATATTAACGTTGTATTTATAAGCAACATTAGGACTATTGGAGACGCACCTCGTAATTTTTAGCCTTCGTCAAGTGAGGAGGACGACACCTAAGCTGACATCTCTCTCTCCGAACACTTCCACACCACGCACCAGGACTTCGAGCCTCGATGGATTTAATGGGCATCAGCCCCGCTACACGGTGGGTGTTTGATGGCATCAGAGTTCGAACCCACGACACGACGGAAAGAACGTTGGCCGAGAGTTCGCGACCACGACCATTTAGTTACCATGACCACATATAAGGGAAAGAATGTAGTAGAGTAATTTTAATGGCTCAAAAATGATAAAGAATATGAATAAAGAGACATAAAGTGTAAATACAATATGTATTAAAGTTGTTATATACAAATTACTAATTTGCCATTTCTTTAGAAAACAGTTTTCTAATGGTGGCCTTAAAATAATTTACATTTTAATGTCTTAGATCCATGTGTATTAAATGGCAAAGCAATTTTAAGAGATTGCTCCTTTAACTGTCACTTTTTTTTTCATTCGATATTTTTGGTAACAAATGGTACCTTGAATAAGGATAACACCAATATGAAGTTACCTTTAATATTCAGCTGTACTGATTAAGGAGAAGGAAATTCATAGTGATTTTTGATAAAAACTTAATTTAGCAAGGACTTTTAAGCTGCATTAATCCTTAGGATTCGGAATGATTAAAAAAAAAAATTTCAGTTATAGAAATATGATTTTATAATCTCCTTTTATGTCCTCACATATGTGATAAAATATACATGATGAATAATATAAGAATTTAATCATTAATATCTCTGTATCATTCAGGAAATATAAAACAGTTTAAAAGTTTTTCCAACTGTATGATCCACACTTTCAAATTAATGCATTATCTCTTTTGAAAGATATAAAAGTGATATAAATTCTTATTAAAGGATATTTTACTATTTTACACTCATTGATTGTAGTATGTAATTTTTAGTATTTCATGCATCCATAGATAACATTTGAGATCAGTTAATAAATCTTTCCATCTTCCCCTATATATTAAACAATCGATTATATCTAAGTAATTATCATTTGTTGAGTGATATATGTTGATTAAAATGTTTTAATACTTAAGGGAAAAACAATTCAAAATATTTTTTGTTACATTTTTTAATTCTCTTCGTGCAAATTTTCGTTCCATTTGATTTTCAATATAATCATAATTATTCTTAAAAACTTATTTTTGCATAATTGTCATGAAAGGTTAATTATCAAAGAATAACGTCTAATACCTGAAACATTATTAGGAATGCCGATTTTATTTGAATAATTTTGAGTATCGTAATATAATAATCATATCGATACTAGGTTTCTTTAAAGAAAAATTCTACAAATAGTTCTATTTTCCTTTCCTCAAACAAATTTAAACAGGCATTCAAACCACTTATTGGATTACAAAATAATTAAATGCGTGAACAATAAATAACTCCTAATATAACTAACAACAATAATGCAACAACAAGCATCCTTTTAATCTCTCTGCATAACTAGAATTCTAATTCACCTAGCGAAAATCATTTGAAATAAATTTGTACTTTAAACCACAATTAACTGAACAGATCAAGCGGAGTGTGCAGGAAAGCTATTGAAGAATTACGAGCTCTGTTCCCAAACTGACATCTAAGATTTTCCGCACTGTATTATCCTCCAATCAGCAAGTTGGGCAAACAAATCTCCCTTCAGCATGAATGCAGATATCATCTACAAAGGACCCTGCGTCCAATGGATTTCGATTCGCTAAAGGACTTCCGATTGAAGAGCATTGGTATGTTTAAGAGAACAGCGCTTTTGCTGTTATACGGCTGTAGCTCGTATTCACATTCCCCACGTTGCTATTCGGGCCTTGTTGAACTGGTGTGGATGAAGTCGCATTCTCTTTGAAGCGGTGTACACATTTACAGGTGCGTGGAATGAGACTCTTTGTTTAGATGATGACACCAGTGATTGGGCTTTGGAAAGGTAGGCGCCTGACACCAGCTACTGATCAACAAAAGGATTACAGCATTTAATAGATTTTTAAAACTAAAAGGTCTTTAGAATGATGATAAATTGTAATTTTCTGAATTAATATTGGCTTCGAATGTAGTTTGCTTGCAGTTGTTCCTATGGTTTCTCTCTTTGAAAATTTTGTTGTTTGTGTTATTTTGTTCATGTAATGGGGAAGGAACGTTGCTTTTGACTCTTTATTTAAAGATTTTATTCTGATTATTGTATCAGTATAGAATAATAATGTAACTGCTTTCTGCCTCACAAAAGGTGACTCACAAATGGCTGTCTTTTGAATGGATCATTTATTTTAAAATTACTTTGTCCTTCAAAAGAAAAAAAATGTGACTTTACAGAGTATCATACTTATATGAAAACAAATCTCTGCCATTAGACTAGTTTTAAGTTTCGTAAGGAATAGCTCATAAGAAGAGATAGACTTACTAAATGTTTCTGTAAATATAAATCTGGATTTTGATAAATGATCACTTTTCTCAATTAAGGTGTCCATAACTAAAAGTTGATAATACGATCGCAAAAACAATAAATTTGGTAAATTATTAGTTGTAAATTTCTTTTATTTTTGTTTATTTTTAAAATTATTTGATAAGATTTTTTTTATAAATAAATACAAAGTAACACCTTACGCAAACTTTGAAGTTAATAGATAAAACACAAATAAAAATGATATATACATTTAACTGACAATTTCAACAATTATTATTTGACTTGGGAAAAAATTAAAAAATTCTTGCTAAGCTCAAACACAAAATTAAATTTAATTTTCTTACTGAAAATTAAATAAAAAAATATTGTGTGTGAAATGTGCATACATGAAAAGATGACTCAGAGTCATTAAATACAAAATGGTAAAATAATATTCATAGAATGATAAAAAAAAAAAAGGCACGAAGTTGGATTTATAATTAAATTTTGGATAAATATCTTTAAATTTTAAGGAATACTAATTTTAGTATTCATAGTTTGTGTTATTTAACAATCAATAGCCATACTTATAATGAATAGAGGAATATTATTGAATTTGTAGATTTAAATTATTAATTTAAAATAAGTTACCTTTGAGTTTTGAAAACTTAATGATTATAAAGAATTTATGCTTCGAAATTGAATTAAAATTTAGTTAAAAATGATATAAAAGCTTCGGACAAAGATTTGAAGAAATAAAATTAAAATAACTCAAGTTGTTTTTCTTTCATTTACAGTGGCCATGGTAGCCTTGGGATCTCGGATTCCAGGCTGGTGGTTTTCGTTGAATCGTGGGTTCGAGCATTGAGGCCACCAAAGACCCACCATATAGCCGGGGCTGATACACGTTAAATCTGTCGAAACTCAAAGTCCTCCAGTTGGCATGGTGTGGAAGTTAGGTGAGGGGATGCCTGTTCAGGTGTCGTCCTTATCAGTTGACCGAGGTTCAAAACTATGAGATCCGTCACCAATAGCCCTCGTGCCGTTTCTAGTGTGACATTAATAAAATCAAACTTTCATTTACAGTTTCAGGAATATGTTGACAAACAACAGCAACCCTATGCATTAAAATGAATATCTAAAACAATTTGCTTCAAATGACCTTAACTTTGAAGCACCAGTTCAAGTTTCGTCTTGCAATTTCTTTTATAATGTCTTTTCTAATAACAAAGCAGATTTTAAAATTGCAAAATTCTACTTTTCCAAGAAACATTGTTCAATTGAGTTAATTTCGATGTAAATAATTTTCTGGTTTTAGAACAAATTGCCACGAAATTTGAAAGAAAATTGAATTTTCAGCAAATAATATTTGTATGATTTCAAAGATGGTGTTTAACAGCCGTGGAAAACCACTTTTTTTAAAAATACACTTTTCGATTACACACGGTTTTTGTATAAAGCATGTTTTGAAATCGAGAAAAATTGGTTATAGTAGCGTACATTTCAAAAATTTACATTTTCGTAGCAGATTCACTTTCTATATAAATATTTGATTTTCTTTTTGTCAACTCATGAAAACGGGAAAATGGGAACGAGAGAAAGACAACCTCAATGTTATGATAACATTGCTTTCATATTAAAACACTGAGACATCGATAGCATAAAAGTTCAAATATTAGGGAATGACTCAATAAATTACTTGTTATAATAAATTTCAAAAATTCTTTCAGCAAGTGAAAACATTTTAAAATTATTATTGGTAACATATTTTAGGTTCATTTAATTTGTATTTATCTAAAGCTTATGAATCTACTCGAAAACTTATTTACATAATTCTTTGAATCTGAAAGCAAAATTTATGTATTTCTACCTTTTACATTCAAATTTCATTTAGAAATTTGAAATCTTATTTAAAAAAAGAAAACATTAAGCTTTGTGAGATAATTTTATTAGTATAGCGTAGAAGTAGGTTTTGCAAAACTGAATTAAAGTACAACATTTAAATTATCAAGAAAACACCAGATGTCACACAGTATCTTTTTAAAAAATGTAAAAAAAAGCAGACCAATCAAAATAAAAGTAAATTCATATGATAAAGTTTTTGAATATATTTAGTTTTATTCATGCGTGCTACATAAAAGGAAATGGTTTCAATAAATTTACTAATTTCAGGAAGAGAATTAAATTATATAAAACTAGGCTATTAAAGGAAAATTAGGCTATATTAACTAGGCCGAATAAAAAAAACAAACAATTTTGACGAAAAACTTATTTATGGAGAGAAACAGAAATTTACAGTTCTTTTTCCCTTATGGAGTCTTAAAAATAAATATCAAGTTCCTCAAAATTATTTATTGAAACATTTATCAAATTTTATAGAAACAAACTTTTACTTCCTCGAACTCTTAAAGAGTTTATTGTATTTAACTAAAAGACTCGTAATATTTTCACAGAAAGTAATTGATTTAAAAACAACAACAGAAATAAAGGTGATCGGAAAGTTTATACGGAAATATATCAATCCGAAATGTGTCTAGATATTGAATTATTCCTAAACTTTACACACACACGCACACGCACACACACACACACACACACGCACGCACACGCATATGTATGTATATGTATGTATATATATATATATATATGTATGTATATATATAAATGTATGTATGTATATGTATATATGTATATATATATATATATATATATATATATGTATGTATATGCTCTGCCTATATATATATATATGAATGATATGTCATATAATGTCTATTAATATTACTGACTCAATTGAGAGTGTTCGCCTAAGAAGGAGACAGTATCGAATCAATTTTTCTAAATTGTTCAACAACTAAACCAATTCTTTATATTTTAATGAAAAGAAGCTATGAAATGAATAGGTATTAGTCCATCAATATGAAGACATACATAAAAAGAATGGCAGACAAGAATAAATTTTAGCATTGAAGCAACTGATTCAACAATTTATTACATTTTATACAATATTATTCATTACATTTATGAAAAGAAAATATTATGAGAAGTTTATCAAAACCCCAAGAACGATGAAACGACATCAAAATAACTTAAAAGGAGAGCTTGGATGGCTTATGTCTTTTCTTGAAGTGAATGTGACGGTTCTGTATCTATCTCAATATGTCAATCAAATTATCAAATGCTTCTCAAGCAAAATTGAGGTGTACATTAACTCTCTCAGCAGAAGGAAATAAATATTTGGTTTTTCAGGTTGGGTTACTTACTGATTGGATTAAAGTCAGGAGCTATTATTGACCATTCACTTATTTATTTTTTCAACAATATCTTTAATCTATATAAATTCTATTAAATCATTTTATTTGACATGAAATCAATAGAGCTACCAACTTCGATTGCATATAGTCTAAATGCTTAAAAAGAGACGACTCATATTAATTAGGGCTTCTCTGCTTAAGAATGAGTTTTAAAAATTGAAACAACTAATTATAAGAATTAAACTTTCATTTCCCACAGCCTTTTATGTATTTATTCCTTCAAAAATATTATAATTACGTTACATTAAAAAAATATTCAGTGAAGGAAATTTACCAATCCTGAATCACTGTTAGTTCCAAAGCTTCAACCTAATCAGATTTTTTAATAAACAAGACCGTATGGAGAAGGGTGATTATGGAAAAAAAGGGGTTCTACTTTTAAATTTCTTGAATGGGGATATTAGATTTCTATTGTGTGAGAAATTTATTTGAGTCAATTAAGGTAATGATGGTAAGTATTAAATATCTATTTATTGCTATTAATTATATAATTTATAATACTAGTGAAAAAGTCAAGGTAAAAAAGTAAATACAAAGAGCCCCATGAAAGGATTCAAAAGTAAACAAAAAAGCTATGACGTAATTACCGAAGTTCTTCGTATCGCAACTGGACAAAAAATTCAACAAATGAAATAAAAAAAAACTAATAATGAATAAGAGTCAGTCCGATGAGAAAAATTGCGACCCATAATTAAAGACAGCGGTCACCTTTTGAACAGAATGCTGAAGCCTCGCTTCGTGACAAAAGCGAAAGCGTCTAAAGGGCAGAAAATTCGTGGCGATGTTTACTGGAGTAAGGGCCAATCTGTGACCCATTCGGCTGCTGTTTTGATGCCACCAGGGACTCACCCTCATCCCGCTGGACTACTCCTCCTAATGGACTTCCCAAACTAGTTCAATAGCAACGGATGACGTAAACCCTCCAGAAGTTGTCTTGCTGTCGGTGACCAAGGGTCAGTTACAATAGACTGCGCAAAATGCTGCCCCGAGAGAGTCTACGAATTGCGATTCTTTCCGCGCCTCTTAGTTGGTTTCTTTCGGGCGACAGTTTCTTTATAGAAACACTAGTCTCCTAGGCTTTTTCATACGGATGAGTATTATAGGACATAAAAGAAAGAGTATTCTCTTTTTCTCACGCGATAGATTTCAGAAGACCAGTTTTTATGTATCTCTCATCTTATTTTATTTTATTTTCCATTTGTTTCTATAGACGGCGGTTGGGGTAAAACTCTTTTAGAGAAATTTATTGCTTGCTAAATTACAAGCAAAGGGGAGAAAAAATTCCAGAAATGGCATAACTTACTTTTTTTGCCGGTATCTGTGTTTTATGTGGGTCTACTCTTTTAAGAGCATTAGTGGATATATATTTATAATTAGAGTTCGCTGCAAAAAAAATCAAAGTATATCTAGTGCTTTTAAATAATTTAAATAATTATTTTTTATTATATTCAGTTTTTGCATATTAGTAAACTTTTGTTTAAAATTGCTTGATTGGCTCACTTTGCAATGAAAGAAAAATCCTTTTAGGATTATTATACACTCATTTGCTTCAAAATTGCCTCAATAAAGTATTTAAAAATAATCCTTTATACATTATTAAAGGTCCTATCTAAAAGTATTTATACCGTTTGAAATAAAATATTCAATTCTGGTTAATTCATATTATTAAAATAATGTATAATTAGGATCAATTAGTTGTTTGCAACTCTACTAAATTATTTGATGCCAATTATATTTAATTTAATTTAGCATAATTGCTTAGAATGCTTGTGTGAACTCTGGAAATCAGGATTCTTTTTATAATGTCGTTTCATTACGTTTAGTATAATGCTAATGTGAATAAAATACTCCAACAGATATTTTTAAAAAAACTGAGCTCCGAAAATATTTATGAGCTTTATCCTTTATTTGATAATTTGCATTGAATGATCAATTACGTAAAAATTATCTGCACTATTGAATTTTAGACTTCGGTTACTTAAAATTACTTTATATTTGTAACAATCTGAGTTACTCATTAAGTAAGTGGTTTTCTTTTCACATATAAAAAGAGGGGACAGAAAGGGCATCACCAGCAATTCGTATTGTTATCTCGATGGCAGGAGCTATCAAACAGTCACTCCTCTCGGAAATCGCTCACTTCTCTCCCTGGAGAAGGTTCCCCAAAAGCCAACGGCGTGTTCAAGTACTTTCAGATACACCACGATCCCATAGAAGGGAGTGGGAAACAGATCCGATTCTCTCTCTGGAGACTGGAAGTATCAAGTTCGCACTCACCATCACAGGAAGCCCTAAGTACAATTCAAGCGCTATTCCGACACTGAAATAGAATGGTGGGTTATAAAGCCCCAGGAAAGAGAACGTAACTTGAAGAGAAAAAATAGAGCACCCTTTCATAGAGGCAACAAGTTTATAGAGCAACAAGTTCGATTTAGGCATTTTACTTTATATTTTAGGAAAACTGATAGTGTTAGCAAGCACATGGACGTGTATTTAAGAAATATTACTTTCACAAATGTCAGACTGGAATTTTAAGCAAACTTGTAAAATGTTCTTATGTAATATACTCGCAATAAGATGATTGTCAAAGAATTCTTAACATTTTGGTTATTTGAATAAAATATAATAAAACAATTTTTGTTAAGATAGGGTTTTTTCTCCTGCACAATATATTATAAAAAGAATAGTCTCAGGTCTCTTCATCTAAGGTAGAAGGAAAACAGTAAGAAACTCACCCTATCAATATTTTATTTTAACTATAAAAAAGAGAAAGAGTTAATAAATTTGCTTAAGACTTGATTTCAAAGTGCTCGAATATTAAATTACCTTTTAGGAATCGATTTGAAGATTTTTTATTATCTATATATGCTATAGGATTTATAGAATAATTATTGCTTCATTACACAGTAATGTACCGCAATATATTATTCGCATACTAAAATTTCATTAAGTTCAGTAATTTTCTAATGAAAGAAATAAAGTATATTCTTCCGATTAACCTAATTTATTTCTAAATAAGTTATTAATCTTATATTTGTATTCTATACTTCCATTTTAATGAATATATTATTAATTACAGCTGTTCATCATTATTGACTATTATCTGTACTGACCAAAAGATTAACTGTGCATTGAGAAATCAACAATACCTATTAGATAAGCAACAGAGAGAAACTCAAGATCTAATATAACAATAGTTTTTCATAAAGTCACAAGTCATATATTTGAACAATTTTTTTCGTAAAGTCAAATTAAAGCAATAAAAATACCGAGAAAAGCATTAAATAAATAAATAAAATAAAAGACTATATCTCAAGAACTAATCAAACATTTCCTTACAAAATGTTTATTGACAGTCTTGAACTCATTTTGCACAAAAACATGAAGAAAAAAAATAGAAATATGGGAGTTTTTTTTTTTTTTTTAAATGCTTAAACATTCTTCATTCGATAGAGCAATCAGATATTTTTTCTTAATTTTATTCATAGTGGTGTGCTCACTGAAGCTTTAAAAAAAGATAATGAATTGTAAATATCTAGCATAAAATTACTTTTCGAATTTCAATGAATCAGTATTCAATAATCCATATACTAATTCACTTTATGACAAAAACGATGACAAATGTTTCACTAAAAATTATTGCAACATGAAACGGAAAATACCGAGTTAAAAAGAATTTCCCCAGAATTAATTGAAAACATTATTTTGTAAGCATTCATAACGACAATGCCTATTATAGATATCAAGTTGTGTGTTTCTAGACAATTTTTATTTTAGAAAAATAATTGCTTTCCGAATTATTAAAAAGAATATATGTATTCTTCATCCATATTGATTAATAGAAAAAAATGTGTAACTTCAAGAAATATGCCTTTTTTCATCTTCACTTAAATTGGAATTCCTTGATAAAATGAATAAAAAGAAGAAGGCTTAAGAAAAAAAATTTCAAGTAAAATGTAAAAGACTTAAAAGCTGATAAATAATTAATTTTACGAGTCAACTCTTATTAATTTAAACTTTTCTTGTAAATTGGCATATTAAGTTGCTTCAATCTATTAAAAAATTTTAAGAGTTTTAAATTTATTCTATAAATATTTGGATGAATACTATTTTCATTATAGATAATTAATACCTTTAGGTATGTAATGAAGTTCATCATACCAAGTAATTTAAAAATATTATTCAAATGATCTGGAATATACATATGCTTATATATAAGAATTATATGTAAATATAGTTAAATAACATGATATGCTTGCTTATATATATATATATATATATATATATATATGTATATATATACACA
>BMAW01116638.1:0-12337 GCA_019974015.1 Nephila pilipes
AACGTTCAGTTGCATGTACGCAGCTTGATACGGTGAAGTCTCTTGATGACACATGATAACAGAGTTTCATTAAGTAGAGTCAACCTTGTTTCTCCTTCCCATAAATCAGAACTGGTTTCTCATTGCCTTTATTCTGTGGATTTTGAGATGCAACCTATTTTAAGTATGTGCAGTAAAAGAGCTGAGTCTTCCAAACCAGGTATGAAGAAACTAACATAGAAATGTTTATTGTTCATCATGCCCCAGTAATTTGATTCTCATTCAAATCTTCATCTCTGTTCTTGTTCTTTAAAAATCACTCAATCAACCCTTGTCGGTCTGGGGCAGATCGGTGAGCACCTGTTTGACAGTATAGTGTTCAGGTCTCTGGGTTTGAACTCCTTTACGTTCCAGAACCTACCTAAGCATGGTACTGGTCCTATAATAAATGAAACTTTTGTTCTGCAAATACTCTGCTTTAAACAAATTTTAGTTGGTAGAGGCACTTTAAAGGAAATAACATTTTGACAAAAGTGAATGTTTTGTCCTTCAAATGCCGTTGGGTCATACTTGTTTTTTAGGGATCATTGGCAAAATTATTTTTCATGACTGATGCCTTCCTTTTCAATAAAGTACTTTCAGCATTGCATCAAAATTGATTGAGAATATTCAAGAAAGGAACTTTGCAGACCAGTCTACCACCCCATGCCCTACTAATTTTGTGTCATCAATAATTTTAAACTGAACTGGTAGTACGTATTTCTTTCTGTTGTTTCTGGTCGCTGAGCACATTGAAAATTTTCCTGTGATAGGTCAAATGTTTGACTTAATCCGCTTCAAGCAACATTTGGGAAAAACCATTGTTGAAAATGTTACTATACTACGAGGCCAGAAACTCTCAAACAGATTAGAACAACTTAAACCCCTGGTATTACTGCTGAATACTTTGTTGTTAATAACAACGCTGTGGCTTCTTCATTACTCTTCGTTGTATTGCCTTCGCTGACTACCACTTCGCTGACAGGCAGTAATAATATATTTTGAACTATACGTAAATAACAAATAACTTTAAAAAGTGTCATCAAATTTAAATTACATGAAATTTATTCTGTCATAGCCAATTCTCTAGCTTTTAAAACCCTACGAAAAAGTAAAACTTTAGTAAAAGTCACCATATATATAGGATCTAGGTGTTCCATGACATTACTACTTTGGCATTTGCCGTGCAAACTGCTTTCTCCGGAGTTCTCAATGTTGGCGAAAACTCCAGATGTTACTCTTAGTAGCATCATCGAGTTTTTTGTCGTGATATTCAGGATCGGTTTTGTTGCCCAGGTTACAGCCATTTTGCAGATATAAAATCGATGCAAAGTCAGGGGCGTCTCATGCGTACGTATGTCATGCAGGGTTTTGAGGTTCGTTCCGTACATGTAGCGGGGTTCTCAGTAAGCGAGGTGCACGGTAGTGCGCCGCTCAAAACTCAGAAGAATGCAAACTTCGTGTTGCACCGGTTTCCACTTCCGGTTGAGATTTCGGCCGCATGCCTGTAGGTTCAAAACTCAATTTGAACTCTTCATTGTATGCATTTCTATTTTTTATTTAGAGTTTCTACACCTGTTGGCTGACTGCCGTCACTTCGATATCATCGTCTTCTAGTAATCAGATTCATTTGAATTTCCGTTTAACATGATCTCATGGCTAAGCAATGGGTGACAATACGGTACCATAAGAAAAGAGCTATATTCAAGAACGGTGAATTGATCTAGCTTTTGCATTATTGAGTCCTTCAAAAGGTGCCTTTGTTGGATGGAATTAGTTAACGTTTAGGCCTGCATTTGGATGCGACACTTCGTAAAATCCAGAAAACTCTACATTCTACAAGAATGAGTAACTTCTACAATTTCAGAGTCGAGAAATTCGGTTTGAGAGATCTCGTGATTAGTCGATTCTAATAGCGTATTTGAAATATGTCTGTATATATATACAACATATATATATATATATATTTTATAAGAAATCAACTCTATATATATATGTACCTCTCTCCCAGACAGACACTGAATTCAGTGAAGATATTGCAAAAATGAGCTAATTCATTTCACTTTATCTATATTTACTAATTACGTTTCGTTTTAATTTGGAGCTTTTGTATGTAAAGCTGCCTTAAGCATGACCAAAGAAAGAAAAGAGAAATGTTATTTAAATTTTAAGTAAATCGCAGATTAATAAGTTCACTCGATAAAATACATCAACCCAAAAGCGCTCAATACTGAAGGAAAAAGACAGGACAGTTCTATCTATGTCATAATGAGGATTTTTGTAAAAGTACACATGTGAAAAAAAAAGATCGTAAATGGATTGCCCTGAAAGATGAAGCTCTCCTCCAAAAAAGCTGAATAAGATGGAAAACTAGCTTCAAAGCTTTTGTTTCATTGAGAATTCAATATGAACGTTTTTACTGATTTAATTTTTGTTGTCTAGATTATACACCGATCTCTATGTATGTGATAACAAACCTGCTTAGAAACTGCTCTTATTAAAACTTGTTACAACATTAGTTTCTATATTAAATCTCCGAGGGATAAAGTATACAAGAGAATAGCATGAGGGCTATTAACATTTGGTAAATCACATAATGACTTCATCTGGACAAATAGTCGAAATTCTGTAAGATTGGTGGTTCTCAGTCTACCTGGTTCAAAACAGCGAAAAATTTGCACTAGGTTTGAATTTCGCTACTTGTTATCAAGATTTTTTCAAGAATCTTTGAACAATTCTTGAAATCCTTAGCTATCAACTAAATAGAACATGTCTTAAGTAAGGGGGCTTTTTAGCCAACTAGAAATTAGGTATCAATAGTCATTAGATTTTATAAAAACCTGTCATTAATCAAATTCTTTCCTCCAAAGTTTTCTGCAGGGCTATTCAGAAGTAGAAGAACTTTGGAATTAAGAAGGAACTAAGGCACAAGAAAAATTTATTATGCATCAGAAAGAGCAGTATCTACTTCTACTGATCTACAAACAAATCCTCCGAGGCACTTATCATGCTGTGGACAAACTTTGAAATTCCTTCATCGATAGAATTCACCTTCAATTTTAAACCATGACAGCAGTTAGAACTTTGACGGCTGGTAAGTACTAGTAAGGTCCTATTGTACTGGCAGTTTTCTGAAATCTTTTCATCACTAGCTCACGATCATAAATCTAGGGCATCAATCTTCTGTCATCGTGAACGTTAGTTCAGTCCATTTTAATGTATGCCCACTTTAGTTCATCGTACTTACGACATCACCTTCTCGTAATTTCAGGGTTTTTAGGTTTTGCCAGAAAAACCGTATACAGACCCACCTCACAACTCTGGGGATATTCAATTACTAGCGCATATATTTTGAAATTTGAATATGAAAACACAACCAGCGTGGAATTATCCCGTTGGCGATGGCTGGATGCCGACGAGAACGCTTACGCAGACGCAAAATATACGTGATCAGCGCGCGCCTGAGCAATCAAAGCGAGACGTTTTCTTGTCTGGAGCATACATACGTTATTGCTTTCGCCCGCATATTATATATATATATATATATCTATGTATAATATATACATATACATAATGTATATATATATATATTTATATACATAGTATATATACTGTCATATAACAGTAGTATGATATGTATATGTAATGCATATATATTTATGATAACTACATTTCGCAGTACTCAATATTCTAGGATAGCATTGTGCGAGTGAAAAAGTATCATTGGTAGTATGCAATACATATGACCCTAGAACTGATAAGTGCATTGAATGCGTATACTGTACTAGGTAACTGATAGAGTAGCATTGAATACATATACTGCTTGCGGACTTGATTAGTGCGATTTGAATACATATACAGATACATTTTGCTTTGTGACAGGTTGGAAGGTTCACTCTTGCCATATAGATGCGATTGCCAGCACCTGCAGTCAGACTTAGTAAAATGTGATTGCAGAATACGAACCACTTGTGATCGAAAAATGGAACTTGCACATGTGTGGCAGCTGGTTTTCAAAGGTAACAAGTTTGTTCGTTTTTTGCATATCTTAAATTCAAATGCTTAGTCTTATTGTCACATTCTAGGCGCGGGCGAAAGATTTCTAACACCATATTAGTGATGAGAAAATATTAATGAACTTTAGTGCTCTTGTTTATAAAAAAAAAGAAACAGTTGCTTCTAAGTGCAAATTGCACCTAATTTGCATGAGTTAAGAAGTAGCACAAATAAGTGATCATCGTAGATCTCTCTAAAAGTCATATTTTTAATTTTAGCGATAAAATGGAAGATTCAAGAAAATTAATATCATGTTGTTTTGATTGTATCTTAGCAGACATAAAAATTGAAACCATCTTCTAATGTTTCTTGCACCATTCAATACTATGGCACATATGAAACATAAAGAAAAAAGTGCTTAGGATTTTGAAACCAGAAACATATTCGACTTAAAACATTAGAATATTATATGGCGATTGCTAAATTAGCAGAATTTTATTTTAGAAACATCTCTAAGCACTATTCTTACAGTCTGAAACTACATTAAACGATTTAAATAAGCGAATAACAAAATATTCGCTTGTTTAAATACTTTTATAAGAACTTAACTTTATCGAGAAAGGAAATAAGTGAAAAGATAGCTGGTTTGAGTTTCATCTGAAATTAGGTTTCCATGCTGGCTAAAACACATTATCAAGCATGCATCTCATTGTATCAAATTCTAACTTTGGAAATATCGACTTTCACATATTAATATATTAATTTGAATCTAAATCTTAGAAATACTTTCCTCTAAATATTGAGTTTTCACTACTTCCATGATAATTAATTTTCTCTAGCAAATAAAGACTTCCTTCGAGAGATAGCATGGTCCACGTCGAATTCATAATTTTAATTCTACACTACATTTAAGTGACTTAATCAGAATTACTTCAGATATTAAATACCAATCACCATACTGCTATAGTAGTTAATTCAAACATTCTTATTGCACACTCACACGGTTTGTTGCTAACCTAGGACGGAACTTATTAAAACACAAAATAAATTGATTAAACTAGCGTAATCATAGACTTAAGCTGTCAGCGCAGATTTCCTAGACAAGTCTTGTTCAGCTTTTCAATCTCTCTCGTCTTCGTCTCTTCTCCTCTTCCGAATCCTCCTCGAAGAATAGCAGGCGCTCTTGGTTTCATATCAGGCTGTCTTCCGGGATGGTACGCGATCGACAGTCTTAGATCCGTGTCTGTTAGATCCATGAGGTCTGTGATGTAGTGTGTGTGTAGAAAACTCCATACCTGGTCCTTGCATTCTGATAATAGTCGTGTTGACGCAATCGATGAAGAAGATTTCATTTTCATAAAAGAAAATTTTTAAAAAAGTGGAAAGCATTTCCTACTAGCACATACTGGTTACATGGTGAGAGACATCATAAAGGTGCAAGTGACGAGTTCACCGACGACAACAGGCGAGAAGATCCACGAAAGAGTACTACTTTTATGCCGAGCGGTCTCGGAAGGTTAAGCAAGACTCTACAACGCTAAAATAAGAGCGACAGCTACATAAAAACGGATGCGTTGGTGAATTTGTTGAGTGGAATGGTATAATGTTTGCTGTATTCAGGTGAAAGAAGTTAAAGAAAATAAAACGGTTGATGCAGAGCATCGCACACATTAACACACACATATACCTGCGCCTATAATATACTACTGGTCATTAAAATTGCTGTACAGGAAAGAAGTAAAAATAATAAAATATTTGTTGGACAATATATTATACTAGAAATAATAAGTTATTAAATTTTAAAGGAATTTGGAACCATGGATCCGGAAAAATCCATGCCCATAATAACCACCTCTGACAGTAATAACAGCGCTAATATTCCTAGGCATCGAGTCAAACAGAAATTTGATGATAGATACTGGTACAGCTGTCTATGCAGCTTCAACACGATGACATAGTTCAGGCGTAAAGTGACGAGCCAGTCATTCATAACCATAGATAAGACGTTTCCTGTTGGGAAGAGATCTGGAGAACGTATTGGCCAGGGTAGAAGCCTAACATTTTCTGTATCAAAGAAGGTCCGTACATTACCGGCACCAAAGGGTCGTGCATTATCCTTTTGAAACGTAATGTTCAGCAGGGCTCGAAGAAAGGGTACAGCCAGAGAACATAACACACCAGAAACGTAACGAGCACTGTACAAAGTACCGTCAATGCAATCAAGAGATGACCGAGACGTGTATCCAATGGCACCCCATACCATCGCTCCTGGGCTCCAGTATGACGAAGTCGAATGTACGCTGGCAATTTCCATCGTGTATTCAACATCTCCACGATACCGTCAAACACGGATACAATCATCTTGATGCTGTAAATAGAGCCTATATTAATTTGAAAAGGCGATTACCAACACTGCTACGTCCAGGTTCGTCATTCGACGTGCTGATAGCCCATGCTTCTGCAAACGTCTTCGAATTGTTCGAGCAGAACTTATTGTCTTGCAAACGTTCCAGTTTTTGATCCAGGGTTAGTGAAACGGCTTTATGATCCGTTAAGACCATCCGGGTAATATGTCTGTCTTCTTGGCTATTCGTAATAGCGTACCCTTGAGATCCTGCATAGCATTCCGTAGGATCATCCTGAACCCATCGTTTCCATATTCTAATGATAGTCATGGGATCTCGACCGACGTGATAAGTATTACTGTAATACGATAAACCACAATCTACGTAGGCTACAATTCGACCTCGATCAACGTTTAAATGGTGCAGGAAAGCATTTTTCCTACTTACACGATATTTTACAACAACATTTCTGCCGACAACAACATTCAAATCAATTTGTGTATGAGAAACTTGCTGAAAAATTTATTTATTCAAACACATTTTAGGTGTCGCTACCACCACCTGCTTTGCATCAAAGCGCTGAAAAGCTATTTATTTGCATATCACATCTTCCTGTCGTGAGAATTTCACATGTGTAGCATATCTCCTTCTTGGTGTAGCAATTTTAATGACCAGTAGTGTACACAAAGAACTTAAAATTTGTATTCAATTAAGTGATACAATTTTGTTAAATTCACAAATAAACTAACAAGTTATTAATTTATTTCAGATATTAATAAGAATGTAAGAATCACAGAAGAATCATTAAGAAATAAGCTATAAGCGAAACAAAAAAATGGACAGATAAAAATCCCAAACTGAAAAGGGAATGATAATACATTAATAAAATTTAACTAAAAAAGAATAATTATGAATTGAAAAGAAAGTAAATTAAATTAAAAATAAATAGACGAAAACCAGAAATTTTAAAAATGATGTAGGAATTGAAAAATTTAAGCAACTGAAAATTTGTAGGAAAAAAAAAGGAAAATAATGTATTTAAAGTTGTAATAGGCTTTAGATTGTTAAGCAGGGTTATTGTTGAATTATTGGCCAAACTATTCCAATAAATAAAATGTATTATTGAAAAATTGTCATAAAACTGAAAGTACAATTGAAAAGAATTTGAAAGAAAACTCAAACATGAAAAATCAGAAAAGATACACAACAATACAAGCTCAAATAAATCATTAAAAGAAAAAGCTAAAATAACTATAAAACAAAAGTTTATCAAAACATAAAAAATAAACTTCGAAGAACAATAATTTTACATGGGCAACTCACCACGTGCATAAAGCTTACAAAATAAATGTACAAAACACAAAAAGAACTGAACAATCAAAGTCATAATAAAGTAATTTAAATTCAGAAGAATGATTCACTGACACATTGACAACTCATAAATGCTTAATAAATTTAAACATTTTTATATTTTAATTTTCTTTCTAAAAATTAATAAGATAATCAGCATAGGCATAAGTAATAAAGAAATTATTTTGAAAATTTAGAGATATATCAATTAATACGATATTTAAAAGTAAATAGGTATATAATATGTTTATGTATATTTAAACTTAAATTATTATAAAAATGGCATTTTACTAATAAGGAAACAGTAATTAGCTCTCTTGTCACATATAATACCAATAATCCTATTATTAAATATTTTAAATTAACATTTATAAAAATCTATTTCATAAGAATTTACTTTAGTTAAATCAGATTCGGCCAATAATTCCAAATAAGATTTAATCAGATTTAAACATTATAAAAAAAGATAAATCTGATTTAACATCTGCGTTGAAATTAATTTGAAAAATCATGAGACCAATAAAAATTTAAATAAATAGGAATCATTATTGTCCATAAAATTAGAGTCATATAAATGTAAAAAAAATATTCGCTAGATTATTACTAGCAGGACCTTTTGAAGTATAGCTTTAATTTGTTTGTAATTTTTTTTATAACAACTAATATAATTTTCTTTTAAAACAATATTAATACGATATTTTACTGTTAGAAAACTTTTTCAGTTATTAATTTTTAATTCTTTATAATTAACCAAGATACTATTCATTAAGTCATCTAAATCTGTAGAATTAAGCAAATCTTCAAAGTCAAAATTATAAATAGAGAAAATATCTCTGCCTTTTATATAATTAATAACCGTTTTTTTTAATAATAACCGTTTTATCAAAGCTATGTATAGTATTTTGTTCAACCTTTTGCTAGATTTTTCCATATACAGTAATGTATGTATTTGAACCATTAGTCCCAGTTCTAAATTTAATAGGAACTTTGCGATATTTAAAAGTTAAAAATATGTAATGAAATTTTATCATATTCATAGTATAACCTATTTTTTTTACTTAAGCTTTAATTTTATTGATGGTTTCTCTATAATTATAAATAGATAAATTGTTATATTAATAAAGGCATTATTATTAATCAAATGCTTCTAAGTCAAATTAAGATAAAATTTTTAGTATCTAATAGCATAAATTTTCTGGTATCTTAATATAACAAATAATAAATTCTTCTATTAATTTTTAATAGAACTTTTTAAATCTCTAATTTTGGTGCTCTCTTTTATCTTAAAATTTGAATATTTCAACTCTTCATATTAGAAAAACATTTATATTCTTTATAATTAATAGCCACATTTGTTAAAAAATTATCAATATCTTCACTAAGTTTTCTTTAATACAATTATTACAATTAGAAATAATAATTCTGAAACTTGTGTAACTTCATTCTATGATTCTTCATCCTATGATTCTATGATTTTTATCCTTAACAATATTTACATTACCTACAATCATAAGTTGGCATTCTTTATTATTATATTCTGTATAGTTCTTCAGTTATAATTATTACGACTCTATAAAGCATTATAATTATAAATCACTCATCCCATATTTTTATTAAATTTGTAAGCTTTTTAGCATTAATATTACTATAGGAATTAAATTTTTATGTTTCTTAAGTATATTGTTAAAGTTTATTTAAGTTATTTAATAAAATTTACAAGGCAATTTTTTGAAACCTAATTCCTATTTTATACAAGGTTACCTGCAATTTTACATTTGTCAACATATTTCAAAAAATAAGCCCGCAAGAAACGTAACTGATCAACTCAATGGTCTCCTAGTTGCGATGTAATTTTTGTTCAAAATAATCCCACCGAAATTAAAGCTTATTCATATTCTATACTTGTTAGTTTAATAGCTATTAAATAATCGTACTTTATTTAAACACAAAACCCAATTATTTTTTTCTGTCGAAAATATTCCAGTTCTTTTTTTAATGATTTCGTTAATACTTTTCGTGTAATTGATGAGGATTATTCATGTTGTATTTCTGTTTCGATCAATAAGTAGTTTCTTTTTCATATTGTATGTATTGTATTGATTACTAACGTCGCACTGAGAAGCTACACGAGGTTTATTGGTGACGGTCCTCGTAATTTGGAACCTTGATCAAGTAACGAGGACGACACCTGACTCTGCATTTCCCTCTCCAAACTTCCACACCACGTCTTGGGGAGGACTTAGGACCTCGACAGATTCCAGTCTCTTTCATGTAATGTAGTTGCAGATGTTGAAGTAACTGTGAATAATGAATTTTATGAATCAAAGACATTTGTCATTTCTGTTCCTACCTGGTTGACCGATTTTATTTTTGATTGTAGTTTGACTTGTTTTATTAAAAATTTCGTAATCCTCACCTTCCACTTACTAGGTGGCCCCGGTAGCCTACCGTCATGGTCACGGACTGGTGTCTGGCAGATTTCGTCGAGTCCTGGTGTTACTAAAAGCCTGACATGTAGCTGGGGCTGATGCACGTTAAATCTATAGAGGTCCCAAGACCTCTCGCTAATGTGGCGTGAAAGTTTCGAGAGGGAAATGCCAGCTCAGGTGTCGACCTCGTCACTTTACAGAGGCTCAAAATTACGACGTTCATCGCCAATAGCTCTAAATTGGTTCTCAGTGCGAAATTACAAACACAATCATAATCACATCCAAACCGACAAACCGATTTTAGTTTTGATTGCGGTTTTACTTCTTTTGTTGGAAATTCCATAATCCTCATCCCCTCACTAAGATCAGTGTCGAAAAAAATGTTAAAAATTACGTGTTATCCAGCGAATAAGTAACGACAGATTAAAAGTAATAAAGTAAAGACGTTGATGTATTATTTGTTGACTCTAGCGTAGTCTCTGCAGCAAACTGGCATTTTCATTCCTACACAGGCTGTCTCGTTTTGAGACATCCGGTTCTCTTGCGATTAGAGCACACAAGACTTAAAGACAAATATCTTTCATTCCGTGAAAGAGCTCCTATTTGAATTCGAATTACGTTTGTCACGGAACTTGTCCTGTTTTTAAAAAGCAGAGAATCAAGCACAGCGGTACTCAAAATGAATAATTCAATTTCGAAATGCTAATATTTTCACAAATAAATGACACAAAATATAAGAAGTAATACATGAATGCAAAGGGAAAGTATAGAAATATTTTTTTTCAAGTATTTCATGTAATTTCCTTTTGTTATAAATATAATGTCATTTCTATATGAAAATTCCTGTCAAACACGTTGTAAAGTATCAGTGGTTATAGATTGTACAGTACCAGAAATACATTGTTTTGGTATATGTAAATTAGTGGGTAATTTTAGTGCAAACACTTTATCTTTTACACACTCTCAAAGGAAGAAATTGTATGGAGCCATATCACGTGACTTAGATAGAAAGCTGTGTAATATCAAGTCACCTGTTTCGCTGCGAGCAATCCATCTGCGAGACGGGCAGAACAACTTTCGTGAAATAGCTTCACGAACAACGCAAGAGAACCATCTATTGTTCATAATGATACAGTAATTTACTACATTTTTTACTTTGTATTATTGTGTTACTTATATCAATCTGTGTCGCTTGTTTTTGAAAATATGGAATTTTGAAATGAAATAAATCATTTTGAATAATATTGTGATTTACCACTCGATCGCGACGAGTACCAGTTTCCACACAAAAAAAAAAAAAAAAAAAAACGCTATTAGCAAACGTTTGTGTTAAAAAAAAAGAATAATTCCGAGCATTTTTTAAATTTGGACTTTCCTAATACTTAAATGCTGCGAGGTGCAAAAAATATTGAGCTTGTGAACGATTTTAAATTCTGAGGTTTAAAGTCTGAATGGAGTAAGGTTGATTGTGGAAAAATAAAAGATGAGATTCTACGTTTGGAAAAGACTTCAGAATGATTTTTGAAAAATATCATTTCTAAGGTGAGTCATTATTACATTTATATTTTAATAATTATTAAGTAGGGAAATACATCTTATGAATTACATTTTTCAGAAATGCATGTTTCGTATGTTTACCATTACAGGTGTGAGGAAGTGTGTGCAAAGAGCACTTGGGGCATATATTGTTCTAAAAGTTGTTTGTGCGTGAATGGAGCAACTTGTCTTCCTGATACTGGGAAATGTATATGTACCCCAGGTAAGAGGCACACTGTGCTATATTGATAAACACTTTGCTATATGGAATGAAGAGTTGCTCTTTCCTACAAGTGACAGGTTTCGATTGAAAACTGGATACTTATAGAGGATGCTTGAACTCGAGAAATTTAAGCATCTGAATAGAAGACATGTATTTCGCTTTTCCTTTTCCCAAAAACTTGCTTTCCAGTTCACACCGATTTCCATTATTTATCCTTACCTTACACCTGAATTCTTTTTACTTATAGCATCCATAATCTAATCGAGAGTGTGCGTTCTTTAGGTAAATATTGAAATTTAGATTCCCAAGAGCCTTACTGATCTTTTCTTCCCTATTCAGTTTACAGTCTTTAGTAAACATAGGTAAACCACTCCGAGATATCTTAGTAATCTTCCTTCTTGACAATTGCTTATATCTTAACATATTTTCCAACACCTAGA
>BMAW01116638.1:12581-71761 GCA_019974015.1 Nephila pilipes
ATATCATCTGGGATTTCTTTCTGATTTTATACAGGGTGTTTCGAAACTCAAGGATAAACATTTAAGGTGTGACAGAAAACATCTACGCCAGCAATTTGCACCACACAATGAATAGGCAAAGTGCAATTGGTTAACCGCTATTTGACGATGTACTGGTAAACATAAAGGAAGAGGTTTTTTTTAATACAACGTCATATCTACCGTGAATTTCACGAAGCATGGAAACGTATAGTGAATAGGAAAAAGCGAAAGTGCATTTTATGTATGGTCTTACGAATGAGAATGCTCTGGAAGCCAAAAGTCTTTTTGGGCATCTTTTTCACCGCATTATGCATTGCCTATGCATTGTATAGTGAAAACTGATTGCACTCCTGATAAATGTCAGTCAGAAAGCAACACAGTGCTGTTGGATTTATTTAAATATAAACTTCGAGTACAATGTTGAGAAGTGAAGGATGAAGAAGTATTAATTTTTTATATTTTTCTTCTCAGGTTGGAAGGGACCCACCTGCGATCAGTCTTGTGACAGTGGTTCATATGGTCAAAATTGTCAAGTGATGTGTGAATGCGAAAATGAATCTACGTGTGATCCTATAAATGGATCTTGCAACTGTACCATTGGCTATATCGGTGAAAAGTGAGCTTTTTTTTCAATAGCGAGTATTACTAAAAATAGTCAGCAATTTGAATGTTCCAAACATAAATTTTAAAATGTTTTCTGGCCTTTTATTCAATAAACTTCAGTTTCTTCTGGAATTTCATCACATTATCCTTTACCCTAAATAGTTTATTAAAACCATTCATACTAACAAAAGAGTCTAACAATCAAATAACAATGTGAGAACAATCACTAAGGTCCTTTAGCCATTTTTAGCGGCCATGGCTGTTAGCTCACATCCGGTGTTCTTTCCGTTGAATAGCGGATTCGAGTCTTGATGCCACTAAATACCGTAGTTTTTCGGGGCTGGCGTACGTTAAATCTATTCATTATCTTTCTTCTTTTAGTGTTTGTACAAGTTTAGAGAGAGAAGTGCTAGCTTAGATGTCGTCCTCGACACTTGATTGAGGTCCAAAATTACGAAATCTTTCGTCAGTAGCTCTCTTCTTGTTTTTCTGCGTGATGTTAATAATCAATCAATCCAAAAAGATAGCTATAGAAGTTTCCAGCCAGTAGAAATGTTATATACCGGTCCCTGTAAAATTTCACTGGTAGATTGCAACTAAGGAATGAGAAAATATATATCGTCTTTTATTTTTTAAATAATTCTAAACTGACAATCTGGGGAGGTGTAAAAAATTCGATATCACTCGAGGATGAGCGTTGGTTCGTCCCCAATGGCATTCGTGTTGCTTCAAACTGCGAATTTTATACAAAATAATCAATCAATGAGTCACATTTTCGAGGTGTATCAGAAGCCATATCACATAGTGATATAAATATATTACCATTCTCCGGGGTAATGATATAATTATAATGAAATAGTGTCTATTTTAGTGTCTGTTATTATAATTATTATTATTTTATTAAGAATTTTTAATCAATAGAAATAAAGTGTACGAATGTAACACATTTCGCTTTCTAAGACAATTAAATAATTACTTTAATGAATCCGATCGATTGGGGTAAAGCGTTTTAATTGATTGATTTTGATAAATTTCGCTCTAACGCTACACAGGAGTAAATCGGGATGAGCCTCACGATCTACTGCTTAGGCTAGATGATAAGGTCTAAAATTAAGCTGGATCCTTAATCTCTTATCACGGAGAAAAGATTTTAGGCATGTTATGTTGCATAAAACACTCGATTCCTTTAATTTGTATCAGCACTCATTACATTGTTCTATGGTGGCATGAGGAATTATTTTCGGTTTGTTAATTCTAGTATGATTCCTCTGTATATCGGCCTCTCTGAAAAGCGATCCTTAATGAATCAAACCTTTTAACGTTAGAGTTACGGCTGAAAATGTATCTGTATTTGAAAATAGATGGCATCATTATGGTAAATTGTTGATACCATTGGGTGCTGCCATTAACTATTATCTCAAAAATGGACATAAGCAATTCAAAATGCTCTCTCAGGCATGGACCTGAGAATTGAGTGTTTTATATTAGTAATATGGATCCAACCCTTCACGATTCAACAATTACTTTATAACAAAATTACGATAATAATATTTTTGTTTTGTTTGCATTTTTGACTTATTTATCAGACCTCATGGTATTTTGTTAAGTATATTTTTTGTGAAACTCTAAATGTTCGTAAAACTTAGACTAACAGATTTTGTTATTCCTCTTTAAATTGAAGGTGCGACGAAGTATGCGAGATGGGCAAGTGGGGATACTATTGTTCCGAAAGCTGTATGTGTGAAAACCACGCAATTTGCTTGCCACGTAATGGAGAATGCATATGCACACCAGGTATGTAATCGATATGTGGCAATTCATTTGAATAAAACAATTAATCGGCAATACATGTTTAACTAAATAGTTTTATTTTAATCTTGAATTAATAATTCTGTCATTACTTTTATATTGTTCATTGATAATAACCAAGATGGAAGAACCATCAACTGCGACTATTACATAGCGTTATTGGACCGTTTGAAGGACGAAATCGCCGAAAAACGGCCGCATTTGAAGAAAAAGAAAGTGCCGCTTCACCAAGACAATGCACCGTGTCACAAGTCAGTGAAAACGATGGCAAAATTCCGTGAAAGGGGCTTCGAATTGCTTCCTCATCCACCGTATTCTCCAGATCTGGCCCCCAGCGACTATTTCCTGTTCTCAGATCTCAAAAGAATGCTCGCTGGGAAGAAAATTTCGTCGAATGAAGAGGTGATCGCCGAAACTGAGGCCTATTTTGAAGCAAAGGACAAATCGTACTACAAAAATGGTATCGAAAAGTTGGAGGGTCGCTATAATCAGTGTATCACCCTTGAAGGGAATTATGTTGAATAAAAAAAACTAATTTTGCCAAAAAAAATGTGTTTTACTATGGTAGGCCGGGGACTTTTCAATTGACCTGTTAGTAGCAGCCTTTAGATTTGGAAGATAGAATTACTTCAGATTTGAGAAGTGGAAAGCAGGAGTGGTGTTTAAAGAAATGTTCTAGATATGTGACGTAATTTGCTGTTCATTCCTGTTTGGATAACACATATAGCATTAGAAGATTTTGATTTATGTTTTAAAACCGCTATTTAAAAATTGGTACGTAAATGAAACACTTAAAAATTTTTTAACGTGTTTCGCAAATCAATATTATACCGGAAGTTTTCTTGATAAAAAAGAGCACTATAAATTAAGATTTCAGATGTCAACTTTCATGTGTAGTGGCATAGAGAAAAGAAAGGCGGAAAGTTCCAAACGCACTCTTAATTTGGTTCTTGAGTTAAGACGTCTTGGGTCATGATGGTATGCACTTCAAAGGTCCTAAGCAACGTAATTGAATGATCATTCGTTGAGTCCTGACGTCTTTTAAAATTCGCTTTCGATTTCTTATGAATTCATTGTTGAAGTAATTTATTAGTCTTTTTGGAATAATTTGCGACCGAGATCTCGAACGAAACGTTGCATGATTATATTTTTCACCACTGAAGAGATCAGCTTTTAAGAAGGCTAATTTTTCTTTGGAGTGCATTCGTAATTTGATTGTTTTTGATGAATTTCTGAAAATAGTGCTGCGAAACGCGTCATTTTACGAATTTTTACACCTGCCGTTCAGCCGAGCTGAAGAAGGTAAAATCTGTCAGGGAATCATGCCCTCACGAGACATGATGTAGAAATTTGATGAAGGGACTGCTAGAATCAGTCATCTTCGCTTGATCGGGGTTCCCAATTACGAGGTCCATCGCCAATAGCCGTAGTAGTGTTCCTACACATGACATTAATGAACAATCCCTCATTTAATCCCATTCGTTATATTTAAATCTTCTTTACTCTTCATCAGTTCTCATGACAGCTCTTCTGTCCTTCCCCCCTTATCTGCTCATTCTCATCTGTACTACGCTCTGCGCTTTCTGTTCTTTCAAATATGTATTAGTTCTTTGTTCGCTTACGCTGTCATTCAAAAGGATTTCTCTTTCACTCTGGTTTAATGGATCTTATCCTTTAAATTAAGAAAATAATTTATTTATTTATTATTCTTTAATATTTCCAGGTAGAATTTTTTTCGACATATAAATATATAAAAAAAGATATTAACCAAAAAAGCTTTATTTTTCCTGTCAGATGACAAACTTAGAAAATAATCTACTACTTAGTGTTAATTTAATACAAAATAAAATTTTTAAAAAAGATTCTGCCAACTTGATATTTCTTCAAGTGTGTAAAACAACCCATGAGAATGTTTGTAGTAATTTGGCAGTGTTAAATTCGTTTGAAGGCATTTGAAGTTTTGCTTGAGGAGTCTTAAAAGGGCATGAATCAAAGAATATGCATTAAAATATTTATTTAAAATTGAACTGCAACAGATTAGAGCAATTAATTTAAAAGAACAGATATTTTCTCTCTATACGTAACACTCGTTTTTTCTCGTACTTTTGCAGCAGGTTGTAACTTAATGATCGTGATTTAGAAAATATCTTCGTATATAGCTCCAACAATTATTTTGTGAACTTCTCCGTGTAGAATTAATGGATAGATTACTTAATGCATCAGAATGAAACCGATGAAATTTTCTCGAATTTTTCTCACTTAGGCTGGATGGGAGTAAATTGCGAGTGGCCATGCAGTAGCGGATATCATGGCCAGGACTGCTCAGAAAAGTGTGAATGTGAAAATGGAGCTGATTGTAATCCTGTGGATGGGTCTTGCAGCTGCACATCCGGATACAAAGGAGAAAAGTAAGTTAACAAAAACTATTTAGATTATTTTGACACTTAAAACATTCTTAAAACTTCTGCTTTTAAATATATTAGAATACTGTAGTATATTTCTTTCCGTTGTTGTTGTATTAGGATTTACTCCAGTAGGGTCCTGTCGAAGGCTATACTATACCAACAAGATGAAAAATCTTCAAATAACTATATACAAGTAGAGATGAAGTGTTTATATCCCCTGTAAAGTATCACGTAGATTAAGGGATGCTTGAGAAAGGCACGAGAAATATTACAATTCGTGCTGGGTGGAAAGTTTTTTCTGCGTCACATATGCGAATTTCCTAGTTGCTGGAAATCTTTCGTAGGGAAGAACTCCTACGATCCTTACGTAGGAAGTTAATTCTTTAAGATCTTTTTCCTTTGCTAAATACACAGATAATGATTCCCTGAAATCAAAATAGTTTTGGCTAGACAGATAATACACTTACAATTATATCACCACTACAGACAAAACTTTCATAAAAGTAAAAAGTTCCCTTTATTTTCTTAACCTTGTTCATATCCACGTCTGTCTTCAGTCATACATACCCTCTGAGATAAATGGTTATTCTCCAGATCTGAGATAGAGGCTATGACTGGTTTCCCGTGTCAGATGATTGGTCTCATATCCACTACAAAATCTGTTACGGGTTCTCACTTGTATTTCTTTTCAACTAACTTCTTGAGGCTTTCATATGATGTTACTTGATTTAAAAACTTTTCTTGTGAATAAACCGTGATTTACGTAAATTCAAATAGAGATATTGGTGTAGCCAATAAGATTGCGCAGAAAGTATTCACACATAAACTGTGAAGAGTTTAATGAGAAGGTTAGTAATAAGATCGAGTGAGAGACTGGGAGGTTTGGGCTACCAGATTAGTCTTGCGCCACCGCATAGTTTAAAATGACAATGGTTCTAGACTGGGATCTACTTTTAAAATGAAGTTAATTATTCATTTCTGAATGTCTTTTGTAGTGATGCATGATACTCCGGAGTCGTGATTATCGTTTTGATATTTGTTTATTCATGAAGCAGGAATAAATACTAGTTTGACTACCAATGCTGTTGCTTGTGAGAACTCAATGAATTAGTCAAATACTTGCAGTGGTCATGGTGTTGTAGTGATTAGCTTGTCTAACTGCAAGCACTACTGACCCAGGTTCGATCCGCTGTGATTTCGGCTTGAGTAGCTAATCATGGCTCAACGGTTCTTCATCACTCTAGGGTCGATAAATTATCTGGGATCTATATCGGGCTATCCACTTGTCATGGACTCTAGCAAGTAATTAACGCCCCAGTCTCAAAGGCTACGTAAATGGGGATAGGTACTACCTTATGGACCTTCTTGGTCCCAAGTAGACTTTACCTTTAATTTAAATACTTTCCCTTAACGAATTCGGAGCGCCTCAGTTTGAAAACAACTACAAAGGGATAAATTCATATTCATTACAGAATAAGACAGAAATTGAAATGAACGAGATAATTTTCCATTTTATTACAAAAAATAGCTAAAAACTAGTACATTCCTGCAAAATTCATCTTTGTAACAATATTACCACTTGTTGATTTATCTTCTGATTCAGAGTTTTGCGTATGTTTATTTAAGGTCTTCAAATAAATAAATAATTAATGCTAAATATTAATAATTAGATATACTGTCATATTTCTTTAAAACGTACACATAGTCGTCGGGGGTTGTGAAAATTCTTAACAATATAAGAATGAAATATCATTTCTTATATTCTATGTATAATTCATTTATTAAAATGGTGGAAAAATTAAATAAAATCCAAATTCGGTGTTTCGCTGTATCACTAATTAAAATCGCAAAAACTGTAACAAATGAAACCAATCTAGTGAAACGGTATCTTCAAAATTGCATCACAAATTATAATTACCTCCGATAATGAATTGTGTCTCTTGCAGATGCGATGAAGTCTGCGATATTGGAACCTGGGGTCATTACTGCATAGAAACATGTGTTTGCAAAAATGGAGCTATTTGTTTACCCGACACCGGTCATTGTCTTTGTACTCCAGGTACTTTTAATCATTTAAATCTGGTTATCGTTATAAATTTTTAGGATTTCTTGAAAAAAAATATTATTATTATTATTTGAATTTTATCGACGTTAATATTCCTAGATGAACAAATTAGAAATAAGAACTTAATCATGACGTATAATATTTCTAACTGTATATTCTCAGAACTAAAATTATATTGATGATGCAGTCTTTCTTTTTCATCACTTGCAGAGAAAATTAATTAGGAGAAATAATATTTATCTTCCCTAAAGTGTTATATCAATCGTAAGATTTTTCATATACTTTTAAAGAAAATATAATAACTGTATAACTGTATTTTTTCTAAGTATTGTATAAATGAAATCTTTGAAAGATAGATCGGTATCGTTGCAGTATCGCTGCCATTTCAGAACAAATATTTTAAAGTTCCTTCTAAAAATTTATGGAATTTCCTCCTTTTCCAATAATGTGAAAAGCGTAATGTCTTCGTAAAGTCTAATATTTGTTTTTTTTTAAAAAAAAAAAATAAAGGACGTAAACAGCATCTAATTGTTGGTTGTGTGTCTAGGATGGCAAGGAACAGAATGCGAGGAACGATGCGAAGAAGGTAAATATGGTCAAGACTGCCTGGAAAAGTGTCAGTGTCACAACGGAGCCTTGTGCAATCCAGTTGATGGCTCTTGCAATTGCACTAGCGGTTTCATCGGATCACAGTAAGCTGGCAACATTGAAATTATTATTTATTTTACAATCTACTATTTAAAAGCATTATCTGTTTATCTGAAGAAATTTTTATCAAGTAATTCATCAGTCTTGGAACAAATGTTAAAGGAGAGAGAAATACACCATAACAACCGAGTTTTCAAATAAATGAGTGAATGGAGAAAAGAGTAAAGTGTTGCTCGAAGACGTTAGACGTAGACGTGAAAGTATTAATTTTTTTTATTCTCTTGCATCATCGTTGAGTTCTGTTTTACAGAAATGTCCACAACCAATTCTCAAAATGACGTCCAACAATTGTGATGCATATCAGGAAACCTCGAAGCTATGATAAGAGGAAGGTTGAAAAAATGCCACGCGTTTCTTTCACATGTACAACCTCAATGCATATTCTGTTGCCAATTACTCAGACAATATTTCTAAGTATATATTATTATTGACACATGCAATTTTGTACATTTATAAGCGCTTACATAAAGAAACTATTGCCAACTCGAAACAATTGTTAATTCTTTAACTGTTTTATATTTTACGCAAATTCTACCCAAAAATGTCACAATTTTTTTTGCAGACTTTTGTTCATTTTACATTTGTATGTATGTAAATATAATTAATATTTCTAACAATTTTAAGCTTTTAGAACATTTCTTCTGCAAGTAAAATATTTATGTTTCCCCTATAAGCTGCCTTTTCTTCCTACGCGAGAGCCTGATTGGGCGCCTGTAATTACCATGCATAAAAGATACGATTAATTTACAATTAGTTTCCTTTAAAATTACTAGAATTACATTTATTTACCCTTATATTTACTTAGTTGCCCTAAAAGACCAAATTGATGATAAATCTAGAAAAAATACAGACCAAACAGTAAAAGCGACTGAACAATCATGCCGTACTGGCAAACCAGTAAAGGCACGAAACAGCGCCTGTACGTGCACGAGCAAACTGGTAAAGGGTTAAAAATTCATATTTCCTTTTATGTTTAATTTTTTGAGTTTTAATCTCAATACTTCACCCTCATATTCCAACACGAAACTATTTGTTCTACCACCCCTTAAAGCTTTATCCGAGAGTTCTGAAACATCCTGTATAAGGAGATTTATGTGACTATATAGAAATCATTTTATATCAGTATGTTTCTCTCATGATACATTTACATCTAGCAGTTTTTTTGATTTATTGATTGTTTGATAACGTCGCACTCAGAAACAACACGAAGGCTGTTGGCAGAATTCCCCCAAGTTGACCGAGCTCACCCAAAGAGATTTAGAGCCACAAACTGGCCTCCCAGATAAGCTAATGGCGATGGACCTCGTAATTTTGAGCATCGTTTAAGTGACGATGTTTGAGATGGCCTTTCCCTCTCCAAACTTACGACGCCTATTGGAAGATTCAGAGCCTCGTTTAATTGAACGTGCATCAGTTGCGCTACAAGGTGGCGGTCATAGTTTCGGATTCGGGGCGGGGTTTATCGTTGAGTCGCGGGTTCGACCCTTGGCCACTAAAGACCCGCCATGTAGCTGGGACTGATGCATGTTAAATCGGTCGGGGCCCAAAGTCCTCCCATTGGCGGGGTGGGGAAGTTAGGAGAAGGGGTGCTAGCTCAGGTGTCATCCTCGTACTTGAACAAGGTTCAAAATTACGAGGTCCGTTGCCAATAGCCCTCGTACTGCTTCGAATGCGACGTTAATAAAAACTAAACTAAAACTGCTACATGGTGGGTATTTAGTGGCAAGGGGACTCGGACAGGCATTTCGCCAGCAATAACGAATTATTAGATTTGAAAGGAGTAGGTGAGGAGGTCTGAAAAGAATTAGCAAAAGCAAAAATTGAAGATACCACTTTAATTTCAATAAAAGATTAACAGTCAAAATATTTACGTTACGATAACGTAAATAAAGAAAGTGAGCCCAAAGAAATGTGTTTATTTTAAGTAGGATTGAAAAAAATAACCACGACTGGCTTTTTTTCTAAGAAAGATGGTAATTATATTGTGTCGAAATCTCTTGGATCAATTATCCCTCCTCTCAATTACTTGAGATACTGATTTTAATATTGTAACAGTTTTCATATTTAGAATGATATTTCAAAGTATTGAATCGTAAAACATGGATAGTAAAGTTTTTCCTATTTTGTTTAATATTTTCATAATTCTAAGAAGAATTTCTGAAATTTACTTTCCTTTAAGGTATTATGAGTTACCTACGTATTTTTTATATTTGTATGAAAAATAATATTATTAGTAGTAGTAATATGGAATCTTTCTGAATAAAATTAATTTCAAATTAATATCATATTAGTTAAATTATATTATTTCTGTTTTAAAAAATAGCTGAGTTTTATATTCTCTTCATCTGAATATTTATCTTCAAAAAATATTTCCCAAAAATTGCCATTCTGAAGTGCATTATTTTGGATGTAAATCAATCTTGAAGGTTAAGAAGTACAGAAAGTCAATAGTTCGAGAAACACTGTCGCACTCGTAATCAGTCCAATTCTGTTAAAATCCAATAGACATATTACAAGCCTGATTTCAAGATTGATAAACATTCATTTTTATTTGCTTATGATTATGAACTTCACATATAGATTGACATTTGAACTCCAATGAGTTTTCAATGCAGTATGATTCAAGGATTAGACGCATACATATAGGAATATATGAATGGTTATTAAATGGTTTAGGTAGTTGATATTAAGTATTGAAAAACATTTCGCACGCAAACAAATGTACAGTAAAATGTCGAACATAAAGAAATCTCAAATTTTACCAATAAAAGACTCAAAAGCAAAAATAATTGTGAATTATATAGAATTTTCTAAAATGAGACACAACACACAGTACTTAAACTCCTACAGAAATAAAATAGTACCGTTTTCCTCAGGAAGAATATTGCTGGGTCATTCATTTTATTTCGCTAATATTACACATTTTATAAGCTTCCTTCACTACTACGTAAAAAAATTGGTTTTCTAAGAATTTAGGCCCTTTTCTCAACGTTTAACTAAAGATCACAATGTTAATATTTACCCTCCATTTTTTAGAATGCTTTTAAGATGTAATTACCTGTAAGAAGGAAAATTTTTAATCTCCAGAATTATCTAGAGTGGAGAGTAAAAATAAACCATCAATAATTTTCTTTAACACATTCAAATGCAACAGCAAACCATTTGAAAGAGCTAGAATTTGAAAACTCTATATGATCTATTTCTTTCTTTATTTCTCTCTCAAAGGTGCGAAGAATTATGCAGTCTAGGACGATGGGGTTACAATTGTTCCCAACAGTGCACCTGCCAGAACGGAGCAATTTGTCTTCCAATTCACGGGAAGTGTATTTGCACTCCTGGTAAGTGTCGATAGAGAACTGCACAATTTTATTTTTTGAATGGAACGTATTGATTCCAACAAGCAACATACAACTTTTCAGAAGTCACATTTTTTGACAAATTTCTTGTAAGTTATTTGTTAATATATTGTACACACATATTTATCATACACTGTCTTTTTCGAATGTTTATGCAAGATTGACTGAAATACTTAATTCTCTTTTTACTGAAAAAAAAAACAGTTTTGGAATTGTTATTAAAAGGAACTATAAAGATGCGATGCTTGATTAGTTAAACTCTTATGAGAAAATCAATATTAAAGAGTTCTTTTCATTCATAAGAAAGAAAACTGTACAAAATTCCCAGCTGGAGTGGTGCCACAAAAGCTATCTTCCGCTTGAAAAAAACAATCATCCACTAAACACAAGGAGAAGGAAATTGCTACTAAATCAATATTGTTGATATAATAATTATTCCTAAATACAGATTCGATGTAATCCCAGTTAAATATGCTTCAGGTATTCGGAGATTATGTGTATTTATATCTCCTGCCGAAATGGAATAAACTCAACTTATTCCACGTTTCCCTAGTCTCCCCTATTCGCTCCTTTCTATTGCTTCTGAGAAGACCATGATATTAAAAACTAGAAGATACCGCTCATTTCTTGATCTATTTGTATAAACAAATATCGAGAAACGAAAGTTGAAGGACGTAAAGTCCACTGATCCCAAAAAATCACTTTAAGTGAGCCAACAAGAATACAAACAAGCCTTACTGAATTCATTGATTTTATATAATACTACACACGTGTTTTTGTTTAGTTTTTAACTACGTATGATTTCTATAATCTGTAAATGTAATAAGGCTCTTAAATAAATCAGTATTCTAAGTTTTGCTTCGTATGTTGATAGTTTCGTTCTAGTCCATTACATCTTACATAAGTTCTACTATAATTTATCTGTTCATTTAGTTTTTACTCGTTTCATTTAGGTTGGATTGGAGACAACTGCGAGTCTCCTTGTGATCGATATAAATATGGTCAAGACTGTAAAGAAGACTGCGTGTGCAGAAACGGAGCCAAATGTAATGCAGTGAATGGGACTTGCAATTGCACTTCTGGATTTAAAGGGAAAACGTTAGTTGGATTTTCTTAGCCTTTTCATTCTGAGAGCAAAAATTTCTAATTTTATTATGGGTATCAGAAACAGATAATGAAAATTAATGCTATACACGTATAGGAATTGGGTGCCGAATTTAGACAAAATATTAAATACTATTAAAGATCAAAGAAAATTGCTGCTTAGTAGGAATATAGAAATTTACTTTAATGTAATTGCTATAGTTTGTGAAAATTTAAGATTATTGACCCCTAGTATTTAACTTCGAAAAAAAAGTGTATGAAGGAGTGAGGCATGCATAGTTAGAATGTAAAACTCTCACGTACGGCCATGTTACACCGACAATTCAGGGAAAAGATTAGTTTCTAAATATTTGTATAAATTATTCTATCCTGTTAAACATGAGAGTATCTTATTGTATAGTAATAAAGTAGCTTGACAATAGAATATGGTAAGTTTCGTCCCTATAGCATTCTGGGGCAGTGTAGACGTTTCTCTTCTTTTTCAATGGTAATTTTTGGTACTTATAATTTCGAAATATTTCTAAGATATCGCCATTTTGAAGTTTTAATAGAAAAGAAATTATAATATCTTTATTTGCGTTTCTCAAATATACGTCACTACATTATCGAATCTCTAAAATACATCTAGAACATCAAATAACGGTAGCTTACTTTGTGATAACTATGATAATTATTTTTCGAAATGCTTAAATAGTTTTAAGAATTAAGAAATCTTATCCTCAAATAACTATTAAATACTATAAACACTTAGAAAACAATTGAGAATACAAAACCTTTTGTTATTCATTTCATTGCAATCATATAAGTATAATATGTTTGAGCAGAAATAGAAGTTCTAGACAGAGCTGAAATAAAAACTGTTAAAAACATTTCTAAGTTCTAAACTTAGAAATGATAAAGAGTTTTTTCATCATTATTTAAATAAAGTTCAATTATCTGTTCTTAAACTACTTTCTTTCACGAAATGAAGCAGACAATCACAAGTACTTTTCCTACAGCACGCCTTTTAAATCGGCATATTACTTTCTGAGCATATATGATCTGTGATTGTGAAATTTGATCTTGATCGCTTTCTTGTTTATGGGGCAGTGTAAGCGCGGCTAGTTTTCTATCAAGAGCAAAGAGCCGTGATCCGATTTCTTTGTTCAGAAGATGTTTTAGTAGATTGTCTAATGTTTTCAAAATAATAAAAGCCTACTTCTTTACGTGTTAATGTGTACGAGAAGATCTAGAAGTTTAAAAATCGCGTGAAAGCGAGATGTAGCTAAATGAAGAGAAATATAATTTGCCTTTATATAAGTCAGCAAGCTTTCGAGATGGGTATTGACTAACAGGACAGTTACCGTTAATAATTGTGCAACTCGATACCTTCCGATCGGGGAAGCGTAATAGCCTCTTTTAATTTTTCCTTTGATATTCACTACCACTGTGTTGTTACTTTTACACTGTCTCCATTGTAAAAAAATGAAACATTGAAAGTTAAATCTCTATCGTATGACTTCAGAAGTATCAATTTACAAGCAAGATATTTTCACTTTAAACAATCATACATAGATGATAGTACGACTAATCTTAAGGTTTATTATGGAGAACATTTATTACGATTATATGAATTTTTAATGGATGACTTTTGACTTTCCCTCATATTTGTGAATGTTAATTTTTTGTCTAATTTTCATTAACCAATTTTTTTTACAAAAAACAGATGTGACGAAATTTGTGAAGGAAATTCTTGGGGCTACAACTGTTCCCAAAAATGTTTATGTCAGAACGGGGCAGTTTGTTTACCATCGACCGGTGAATGCTTCTGCACTCCTGGTAAGAATCGTTTACAAACAATAATTTATAATTGTATTCAGTTACAATAAACTCTTATTCAAAGAAACGCAAATAATGATAAACATTGAAATAATTTTATTTTTATTTTGAAACGAAGCAAGATAGTATAATTTATCTTTTATTACTAGGAGAACTCCAAAAATAAGCTACATTCAACAATGTAGTTCAAAAACACTTTATCTAGAAGAGCGCTACGATGTATATGGCACATATATACTTCGCTATTTCTCCATATAATATCCCATACGCTGCATGCACTTGTCGAAACATTGCACTAATCGTTCGATGCCCTGAAGATAGAAAATCGCTCTTTGGTCCTGGAACTAGCTTGTAACAGCTCTCTGAATTGTCTTCTTCCCAAACATTCTTTAAACTTGCCGAACACGTGAAAGACGCAAAGTACCAATTCGGGACTGAACGACGGATGCTGTCAAAGATTCCATCTAAAACTGCGAAGCAAACCCTGTGTTGTGCATGCCTCGTAGGAGTCTTGCATTGTCGTGCAAGAGGACGATGCCTTTGCTTGACTTTTAATGTCTCTTGTTTTTCACTTCTTTGCACAAACTTCTTAGTATTTCGCAGTACGACTCAGCATTAATGGTTTTTGCACTTCTGCATAAACTCTGTGTAGATAGCTCCTTCGCAATTGAAATAAACCGTAGCCATGACTTTACCCATTGATGGGAGACCTTTGGGTGTCTCATATCTGATGTGCTCACCGTTTTGGACCTTTCTTGTCTTCCCGTATCAGATAAGTTTGTGCGACCATCTTCGAACTGTTGGCATCATTTCACAATGGCTGGACGGACGATGCATGTGGTTCATACACTAAAATACGATGTTTCTCCGTAATTGTAAAATGTTTTGCTCACAAAAAATACACTGTTCGGGGTACTTCAATGTTGGAGTAAGTTTCCAGCTGATGAGCCATTTTTTTTCTCGTACTACGTGGCAATGGTTGCCATTATCCAAACGAAATTGCTGTCATCGGAAGGTATGGAACACAATTATCGTCTGCACAAGCTTCACTTTTGTTTCGCAAGACTACCATCTATGGAGGAATAAGTGGAACTTACTCTTTGAACGCTTGGTGTAATTAATAATTTGAAATCAAGAAAAATCAAGATCGTATTTCATATCGTATACGATGAAAGAAAAGTTAAATTATTTTAATGAAAAACAAAGTATTTATAATTCATTATAGAAAGAATCATTAAGATATGGTCCTCAAGCCCCTAGAAATCCTTGATATTTTTCTAAGGGTCTCCTGTTCCCAGTTTCAAAAGGGACTCATTCTCAGTTTTCTGAAGTCTAATGGTCTAAGGTGTAATTTTTTTAAAAATTAAACGATTTAATGTGAGAGATTGTAAAACTGTTTTATCTTTTTGTATACGATTCGATATTAAATCAATCATCGTTACCATTTCATTCGATTTTTGACAGCTATTCTCTGATTACCAGTATACAATGCCACTCTTGCAGAGACAAAATTTCCTCTCGATTTCAAAAACGTGAAATCAGAATTACCATTTGAAAGATATCCTCTAAAAATCTTGTTCACGGTATTCTGGATGTAATTTCACTCCAACAAGTGAATGTAATTTTATGAATTTAATAAAGATATATGAATGACGTTAAATGTTATAAGAATTACATATTTCAGGAAAATTATACAATTTATTTGTTAAAGTTATAACAAATAATATTACAGTGGCTTTTACAAAAGAGGTTGATAAATATTGTACTCCTCACAGTACATTTTCTATCTTCTTTTCTTGTGCATCAACATATTCCTTAATTAGATGTGTATAGTTGTATTGGCGTTGTTTTCTCTCAATTCTTTTGTCAAATATTTCTAAATGCATTTTCCTCGGATTTTGTAGCAAATTCAGTAATTTTAATCATTATTTAAGAAATGGTTCTTTGAAAGAAATTCCTAATTCTAACAAGTAATCCTGCCTAGTAATGTTTTCAATACTATTTGCAGCTTTGCAAAATGTAAAATTGATGTTCCAGCTTATACCCTCTGCATTCAGTAATCTATGAATACTGCTAAAGGCCGTCTTCGAGCTTTTGACTATTGAAATAAATTTATAAGTCCACATCATCGTCTTCTACATTTTCTTCTTCATTGTCTCTTATATTGTTCTCGTGATTGTTAAATGCTTTTGTTTCTAGTTTAGTTCTTTTTTATTTCATCTTTTTCTTCTTCTGGAAACTATATATCATTAAATTATCTTCACAACAATAATATGAAGAAAATAAGATGAGTAAAACACACTTCTAAAATAATAATTTCCTTACCTCTTCGCTTTTGATTGTCTTACTAGAAATAAAAATTATAACAATGGTACTTAACAGCAAATTAAATCTTCATGAAGTAATTTTAAGAATCTTAAACTTAAGGTATCATGGTTGAAATATCACTCAAAATCAGTTTTCTTTGTTATGCAGCCAACGAAATACATTACAAAAGTGAATTTTGTTATAATAAGGGTATCTCTACTGATGACATAAATGATTACAGGAAAAATCAGTTTTACCAATAATTCGATTTTTTAATAATGTTAGAAAAATAATTTACATGAGGAGATTTTTAACCTATGATACCTTTTCAAAGTTTAATATATAATATTCAGACCTGATATTCTTAAAAGTGTAAGTGGAATTTAAACGTCATTCATCGCATTGAAAATTTTCATTTTATAAAATATTATACCATATATTTATTTTTGTAAAAAAAGATTTTGCAAACTTTTTTACCTTGTTATTGCTAAAGGTATTGAATGTAAATTGTTTAATCCGTGTGAAAAGTTATTATCAACCCACAAATACACTGCAAGATTAATCCGTATATAGTATGTATTCTCATAATGTTCCAAATATTATCAATTTCAAAAGTTGCCGCGGTAGGTCGTTGTTTTTTCCGAGTCTTGGGTTCGAGTCCTGGCGACAATACAGACCCAACATGCAAAAAGGAAACACGTTAAAATTGACTGATATTCAAAATTACGAAGTCAGTAGCCAATGGCCTATGTTTGCTTCTAAAGACGACATTTGTAGTCAACATTCAATAAATTTCAGATGTCCTCGGCGAGCTATTTCAGAATTCAGTGGCGATTAAAAGATTAAAAAAAGCTGCTTTATTAAGCTAAAGGCTGAGAAAAAAAAGGAAAAAGGAAAATAAATAATTTTTGAACTTTTGGTTTGATTCATAATTGTTTTTAAATAGTACTACAAAAGAAGCATTGTAACATTTTATAATTTGAGGATGGCGTATTATTATGTTTTAATACTTTTTTGATACAACTCGAGGGCTATTGTTGACGGATTTCATTATTTTCATCCTCGATCAAGTGATGAGAACGACACCTCAGCTGACATGTTAATTTCAAAACTTCATACCACACCATTTGGAGGGCTTAATACCTCAAAAGATTTAACGTGCAACATTCTCGCTACGGTGGACGTAGTAGCCTAATGGTCATAGCTCTCGACGATCATTATTTACGTTTAGTCGTTGGTTCGAGCCTTGATATCGTTGAAGAACCTCCGTGCAGCGGGACTGTCGAACTTTAAATTTGTCGAAGTCCCAAATCTTCCAATTGGCGTGATGTGAAAGTTTGGAGAGGGAAGGACCAGATCAGATGACGTTCTCGTCATTTGCCTAAGGTTCAAAATGACGAGATCCTTCACTGAAAGCCCCCGTGTTGCTTCTAAGCGTGACGTTAATAAACAATCAATAAACTAATCCGCTACGACTCGGAAGGAAATAACACCAGCTGCAAATTGACGATCATGATATCACTAGAATCATTCAATTACAACTCGACAAATTTACGTCGATCAGTTGATTGACTTACGTTATTTCAGCTTGATTTTGTTTTAAGCCACAACTGAGCATTTCAGAATAATATTTCGAGTATATGAATTATTATTTTAGGTTGGAAAGGAGAAATCTGCGTTGAAATGTGTGATCCGGGTACCTTTGGTCACGACTGCGAAGGAAAATGTGATTGTGAGAATGGTGCCGTCTGCAGCCCAGTCAATGGGATCTGTAATTGTCTTCCAGGATTCAAGGGAGACAGGTTGGTTCTATTATACTATTTCAGAAAGATTTAAAAAATGAATCCTATATTTACATTTTCCTTAACTTCTTTAAGATATTCATAAGTTATTTGCATTATAATAGCCAATTCATTGATAAAAGAATTTTGAAAGTGTTATTAATACAGCACAAATAAGTTTAAGATATTTTAAAAATGAAGCTTTAAAGTAATAAATTTATTTATTTTCCTTCGCCAAAGAGTGAAATCAGATACTCGAAGGAAAAAAAGTTATCTTCGATAATAAAACAAATCCTTTTTTGGAAGTTAATTTACTGTCCGTGATAATCTTTTAATCCATTAAGTTCTTAATTTAGTTTTTTTTTTTTATAAATCAAAATTGATAACATTAAGAATGATACCAAATCTGTCCACCTGGTCGTAAAAATTGCAAAAACTGCCAATGGTGTCTCATTTTTTTCGAGACCCGTGTGGTGACCGGGTATAACAGAATAGTCCCAGTCTCGCTCATGCATGTCATAAGAGGCGACTAAAATGGGTACCCAGTTTCTGGGGTTATTGTCGGGCACCTGCCTCTGGGGATCATATCAGGGGACCTCAGGGACTTGCTTTCTTTAGGTAAGTTCGGCCATCATGACCCCGAAACACCCAAGTGATTTTTTTTGGTACACAAGGGTGATACACCCCTCGGTTATCCTAGTGATCCTTCTCTATTTTCGAACCTCCTCCTTGTCAACGAAATTTTTGTCTTTTTTCCCATCTTTTTTCAGATGTCTAGATTACAGTTTCTTCTTGTTTGGCGCAGCATAGCCACATCTGGCTCTTGCTCCAATAACCTTCACATTCACTCTCTCAATCACACTCAATTATTTCGACTTTATAATATGGCGGCTGCTGTGACACAATACCGGCTGCTCCTTCAATCGGAAGGACATAACGAACATTGCTTTTTTTTACGTTTCTGTTGTAACAGTTTCTGTCTCTTGTAACACCTTCGAGATGCATCAATAAAATTTACTTTTAATGTTTTTAAGTATTTTCAGTATCATTTTCCTTCGTGTACCGAGCAAAAATGTTGAACATCGCGATATCATTTCATTTCATTATTTCTCTTTTATGCGCTAAATCTTCCATTGTTGACCTTTACATGGTTCGATATTTGTAGTTGAAATTTTTTCCTTCCTGTTCTACATAAAATGCAGGTCATAAAAATATATTGCTGCTGTGAAAACCTATTGTTCCAGTACTTCCAACACCAATACTTCAATCGCAGCCATCCTGTGTGCCCGGATTGTTCAAAAAGTATCTGTTTTGATACAGATACTTATCAGTACTTTGATACAGATACTATACAGATACTTTGAACAGATACTTATCAAAAAGTATCTGTTTTTGGAGAAGGATAGCTTTGCTAAAGCAAATTGATGTTACCATTGTGTGTAGTTATCCAATAAACGGCACCAAAACGAATTTCAAATTAATTCATCGGTTGGCTTTGATTAAGATGCCATTTGCATTTAAATCAATATTCGAGTTGTCATTTTGCATCGTGTTGTCTTAACTTGGATTCATCACTAAACGCCGTAAACCAAGCACACTAATGAGAGAATATATTTCAAAGAAAGCAAAAACAGCCGGAATAGTTATGGTGATGATATTTTTGGAGCGAAATGTGTCATATTCACGGACTTTTTTAAAAAAGAAAAAACGATTACTGGACAATACTGCGGCATGAGTTTATACTATTCCTATTCCTCAATTATCAATACCTCATTTTCCATTCCTATAGTACACAACTTTTCGAACCATCCTCGTACAGCGAAATCTTATATAGTCTATATTTAGTGTAGAATTTATGCAACATTTTATTTGTAATTTGTTTTATTTCATAAGCGCATGATCGTTTAAATTTAGTTTTATTAACAGATCGAAATTTTCTTCAATATTTATTTTTCTCCCTTATATTTATTCATCATCGGATGACATTTCTGTGATTTCTAAAATACCTTTATAATTTTTTTTAAAATTAATTTATTTGTGACCTTGAATCATGCAATCAATTTACTCTTGCTAATGCCGACCTTCAACGTCTTCCCCAAGATGTGATCAAGTTTGTGACAATGGAACATGGGGTTATTATTGTTCCGAAGAATGTTCTTGTGAAAATGGAGCTACTTGCCTTCCAATGTCAGGAGAGTGTTTGTGTCCAGATGGTAAGAAAAGTTTTTTGAATATTTTTGTCGCATAAAATACTTTAATTAATAAATACAAACGACTGAAAAATTTTCTTAAGAAAATAGAAATTGATGACATTTGCATTTTGAAGGTTATAATTGATAAAGGGTGAAATCTCTTAAAACGGTGATGCATACTTGTTCCAAATTCTGGCGACCACGGTTACTGATCAAAGTCGCAAACTTACAGCCGGGGTAGTTTTGGCGAGTCGTGGGCTCGAGTCCTGATGCCACTAAATTCCCGCAGTGTAGCGAGGCTGATGCACGTTACAAGGCTCCATGTCCTCATGGTGGCATGATGTGGAAGTTTAGAGAAGAAGATTCTAGCTCAAGTGTCGTCATCGTTAAAAATGATGAGGTCCGCCACCGATAGCCCCGTGTTGCTTCTCACAGCGATGTTAATAGTCAATCAATCAATCAATTTCTGGTCATGCCAATAATCCACCAATTTAACAAAAGAAAATTATTACAAGTAAAATTATTTTGAGTCTTCTACTTCAATGCAATAGCATAAGTTACCGACACGAAACAATGCATTTTTAGTAGTTTTAGTTATTTCGGATGTTTTAAACTTAATTCGCGTGAACTGTATTAAATTGTATTCGATGACATAGAATTTTTGCTGTTGTTGCTGTAATTATTATTAATGATTTTCCAGTAAACCCGCGTTTTCGGTAATCTGGTGGTGTTCTAATCCGACATTTGCTGGATTACCAAAACACTACTGCAATTTATAAATACCTTTTTATGAGTGTTTTTATGTTACAAAATGTGAGAAGATATTTTACCTCTTTTTCATGAAATTTTGTTTTATATGTCACTATTTAATCAGAGCAATGAAGATTAAAATGAAAATTCTAAGTTAGGTACTTCATGTGTATCTAATGTGTACTTAGAGAATAATACTTTAATGAACGTAATTGACGGAAAAGAGTTTGAATTAGTGTTAGATGCAATCATAAAGTTTTGTTGTGCTCTGAGTAACTCCAACTGCTATCGATACGATATGATACTACAGCAAGTTGGAAAGCAAAATGCCAAATTAGTACAGTTCCCTTACATAACCGCCACTATATTTATCGAAAGCCTATAAAACGATTAATGTTTTGCTCATTCTTAACTAGGTTTCATTGGAAGAAAGTGTGAAAGTATGTGTCATGCGGGTACGTACGGAGAAAATTGCGAACAGATATGTAATTGCTTTCACAGAGATCAATGCAATCCGGTGAACGGTTTTTGCAATTGCCCATCAGGATACAAAGGAGAAAAGTAAGTCTTTTTCTATGCCATTGTCCCAAATTTTCAAAATGTTTTGAAATATTGTCATTTGTTTCTTATCATATATTTGCAAACAAAGATCAGTCTGGGTGTTTGATCCAAAATGCAGATACAAGGAATGAAAAGAAATAGTGCATTTTTTTCCTTCAATTCTTCAAATGAACAGCTGATGTGTAACTGCAGTACTACACAAAATCCGTTCATTTATTATTTCTGCTCGTTCAATTTCTTAGGTATTTCTTTTCTCTCTTTAGCTTTTACAGAAATTTCATCATTAGTTTTTAACTGTCTCTAAAGACCCGTCGGGATGCATGTTAAATTTGTCACATCTCTGAATCCTCACTCAGTGTGGTGTGGAAGTTAGAACAGTGGGTTGTTAGCTCATGTATCGACCTCGTCACTTGGCCGAGGATCAAAAGTAGGAGGTGCATTTCCAATAGTCCTCGTGTGGCTTCCACACCACACTGGTACAAGCACCAGTTAATAAACAATCAATCATTATTTCTTACCTGTTTACTTTTATTCACAATTTGCATATACTAATAGATAAAATATTTATTTTAAGAATGGAGTTAGTTTTCAACGAGTTAAGTTGCGACAGCTCTCTTCAACAGCGATGATAGAAATAAAAATTACCTTAATATCCACCCCGATTGGGAATACCTTTTGGTCTGATTGCAACGAGCACTGCAAAAGCAATTGGACAAGTTATCATCGAACCCAAAGATTGAAGGATCGAAACGTCTTGGCATTCAAGGATAACTTTCCTCTTCCCCTGATGCAATGGGAAATACATCGTTCCCGCCGAAGTATCCGACACCCATATTTCTGAGGACAATGCAGCGAAATTTGGTATTGATGAGATATGGCAGTAGAAGACGACTGGAGTGTCTAGATGCAGTGCCTCTTCAGGACTCGTGAACATATTAGTTCAGTCCTAGATTACTGGGGAAAAAACGTTGCTTGATCAGATGAGTCACGATTCCAGTTTGGAAGAGATGATGGTAGGGTCCAAGTGGGGCGTAAGCCACACGAGGCCATGGGTTCAAGTTGCCAATACGCAATGAACGTTGATGGTGGCTCCGTAACGGTATGGACTGTTTTTACATGGCGTATATTGGATTCTCTGGTTAAACTGAACCAATCAGTGAATGGTTATGTTCAGTTATTTGACCATTTGGGACTTCATGTACCCTAGCAATGAGGGATATTTTAGGATAACTATGCGCCATGTCACCGGGGCTAAATCACTTGCGATTGGTTTGGTGAGCATTCTGGATAAATTCTAGTAAATAATTGGGCTATCTACATCGCAGAATGAATCTCATTGAACATATATGGGACACAATCAAAAGGTTAGTGCGTACACAAAAACCAGCACGTCAAATTTTACTAAATCATGGACGGTTGTAGAGGCAGTAGGGCTTATTATATCTGATCAAGACTTTCGAAGACGTATTGAATGAATGCCACATCACATTGCTGCACTTTGCCTGAGAAAGCGAGACCCCGCACGATATTATGATATTTCGTATTTCATCATTTTTTGCACTTTCAGTGTATATTATCAAATATTAACGTTTTTCATATAGAATAAACATTTTTTTGAATATTTTACTTTTTTTTATAACAAAAAGAATTTAAGTAATTTTCTGAATTCATTTTCGTACAAAAATTGCATTCAGATGATAAATACTATGCGTTTATTTCTTGCAATATTAAGTAAATATTTATTACTTCAATACATAATATTATGACTTAATTATGGTTCCAAAAATAAAACCAATCTATTGATTTAATATAGAGTATAAACATTATGATGGTTTATTAACCTAAGCACTTTAATATTAAAATTCAAAATGGTTAAGCTAATTTTATTACTTTTATTTATTTATGTTTATTTTCATGTAACATAGTTTTTTATGCGAATCAATTTTAATAGAAACATATTATTTTTATGTTGTCCCAATAATAAATGTTGCAATCCGATTTTAAGAAAAGAAGGTTTTAATTTATTCGAGACATTTGCGACCCAAAACCATTTGAAACCTCATTCTTTCAGGAGAAAAGGGTACCTGGATGAATTAACTGAGTGTTGAGACAAATTTTAATGGTAAGTACAAACTTTATCAAAAAATTACATCTTTGTTTTATTCTGTATGAATAAATGTCGCATTAAATAATTATATTTAAATTTTAGGTATTGATTATTGTGATCAAGTTTACGTTTAATGAAGTGTTTGCATTTGATTGACCCTAAGATGTTATTAGTAATAACTAAAGTTACTTTTAAATACAATGGAGAACTCAACAAAGAAAACATGACATTCATAAAGGATGTTTTAAGGATACTGAAATAAAAATTGCTCAAACTGATGATAAATCTAAGGTATTTATATAAATTTCTACTAATATGGAGCTGTTATGTAATTAATGGTAAGTACATTTTTATTATTTTAATATTGTTTAGATATAAATATTTTATACTATTATGAAAAGAATTCATCTACTGCAATAAATAACACTTCTGACATAGTTTACTTTAAATCCCTAAGGTAGATAGTCCGTTCAATGCAATTCGTCTCGAAATAGAATTACGAAGTAGAAGCTTGTGCTTTACCACTATCTCACTTTTGTGAAAAATTAAGGTGCAGGAGAAATTTCTTAAGTATGATGAATGAAAAGAATTATATTAGAAGAAAACGGTAGTTTTGTATTTAAGCAAACCTCAGATACTTATATTCAGTTACCTAAGATTCACGTTAGGAGAAAACAGGGACATAAATTTTTTTTAGTTCCCTTTATTTTAAGAAGGAGGTATGCACTTTTGGTTGCATTTATGCTCCTTCAGTCATCCCGAGATATAGCAACGATACATAGTGTTGATTTATAATTTTAATTGTATTTTGAAATCTTGATAGTATCATATTCGGAAATCACTAAATGTCATCTGGAGTCTTAGAAATACATGTAGAAATTGAAAATGTTAGGACTCATTGGAAAACCTTGTGGGACTCCAATCCTAAAAGAAGTGCAAAGGCTGTTTTTAATTATTTGAACAAAAAAAATCCAAACAACATGAGTTTGAAAATTATGATAAATTTATGAAAGTCCAAAATCTGTATATATGAAGCTGCTGGTGAACGGAAGAGTTGTATTCTACAAAATCATACTGATCTAAAACTGTTCAGTTATACAAAATGCAAAGTTTACTTGAAATAGTTTTCGAGTTACGAAGTTTATTAGGAAAAACAATTCCTATACATTTTATGTGTGGATAATAATTTGGGATTTGTAACAGAGATCTAAAACTTAACTGTTCCCGATATTTTTAGCATGGGCTAAAAGAGATGGTAAAATAAGATAAATTATAAGAGTTCATTCTACAACGAAAATAAAAAAAAAGGAAAAAGGTCTTACGTAAGAGTTTAAGAACAGCTTTAGAGTCAATTAGCTTTTTTTTTCGAGAAATTAAAATGAAAAGTTACTTTTTCGGGATGTTCTTCCAAATCACACAATTATTACTTATTTCTCTCTCCTTATCTACTAAATTAATTCCATCTTAAATTATACGTACTTCATTCTATTTGAAAATTAAACATTCTTAATTTTTAATCCCTCAGGACTTATCGATTACAGATGTATCACAAGTAAAACAAAGTAATAGTAACACAAGAAAATATGTTTCTATTTAATAGAAAAAAAAAGGTATACATTTATTATATTTTGTGTATTTACTAATTATAAAAACATATATTCTCAAGAGTATACTTTAAAAGCAAATTAGACGAGTTTATTTTGTTCTACAAGAAGCTTGCCAAGTTCATTATTAATCAAATTAACGAATAACAATTTGTGATATAAAATGTAATTTTGATTATAACTAAAATTTAAATGGGAAACTTAATTTTATTTAAGAAAAATGTAAAATAAAAGTACAAACAAAAATTAATAATTTTTTTTTATTTCTTTACATGTTCGAGATTGTGAGAAATACGTAAAAATCGAAGAAAAACGTGGAATTTCGATTATTCTGAATTTTAAAACACAAGATTTGACGTTACAAGATTTTTGTTATCAGAAGTTAACGTAGGAAAATTTTCGCTTTGATTATTTAATTTTTATGTAGTTTTTGAATTAAAAGTATTATTTACTTTTGTGTTGTGTCTTTATTGATGTTATTTATTTTGGCATGCGATTCAAAACTGCTAATAAATCTGTTGGGCATTTTATTCTGATTTTTACTAGTGTCTATATATTAATAAATTCTTCCATGAATGAATGCTATTATGAATGTTTTTTTTTTTTTTTAAAAAAAAATTTAACAAATGCTAACATGTTGCTGCTTGGAAAAAATAGCGTCAACGAAATTGTGTGGGCATAAAATAAAGGATACAGGATGTTAGGTTGAAAAGATTGACATTATAATACATTATGATAAAATAATTACAATTAACCTGCTTTAAAGTACATTCCCATTTATTTCAATATTTTATCGTTTGCTTTTATTTTATTATCCGAGCAGAATATTATTATCTACTTTAATAATTTATCGTTTGCTGTAGTTTTAATATTTAATTTAATGGTTGATTTTTATGACAGAATTATCTGTTTTTTTTCCCTTCCTTGTTGTTAAATGGGCAAAGTCTTTGTACTTTACAATATTTTGCTGGTGAAAATAAAAATGAATTAGGAATTTGAAGAAGGTATTTCCTTTTCTTGACAGTAATTGCTTCTGAGGAGCCTAGAGTTCGAAAGTATGCTTACTTTACGCTAATTAAAATTCATTTTGAATAATCCTACTTCCTTAAATAATTCTACATTTTGAATTATTCTACTTTTTATAATTATAATTTTTCGAGAACTTAACAAAAAAATGCATTAGCAGAGAAAAAAAAATAAAATTAGCAAGGCCAATTTCAATTTTTCAAAAGTTTATGATGATGTTTTCTTTATTTTCCGTACTTATTGTATTCCAAGAAAAGTATATTTATTGCATCTTGCGCATGCACTTTATCTATGGTTTACTCATCGCAAGACCTTTAACACCCTTCATTTTAGGCTTAATATTATTGTACAGACTTTTTTTTAAGGAAAGTGTTATGCAAAAATAAATACTAATACTTTTTAATAAGTGAAATAACAAATATTAAATCATAATTTTTTTATATGAAAAGTTTGAAAAAGTAGAGCTCAATTTATGAAAAGAAATTGACATATCTATCAATTACCAACTTTTTAAGACTTTCTGTATAAAATGCATGTAAATAAATTTCCATTCGATACAGAAAACTGCACAACAAAGATAAATAACCGGTTTAATAAAGCTTATAAATATACAAACATAAAATACATAAATGATTGTTGAAGGCTAAGAGAACAAGTTTACCTGACAAACAATTTCAGGAAATTATTTTAAGAAATAAATGCATAATAATTCAAATCGTAAAAAAAAATCCTTACATGTAGTACTCAAATAGGTATTGATATTTCACATAGTAACTTTTAAATACTAGATTTAATACGGATAATACAAATATCTCAAATTAAACTACTTATTTAATGATTTTATAATTGGAAAAAACTAAAACCTTACTGAAACGATCTGAACAGAGTCTGACAGTACTGAATCTTCTGATTCAGTTTTGTCAAAAAAATCTTAGAATAATTTGTTAAATTTTCCTAACATCAAAATTTAAATTTTGGTCAGAATATTATATGAGAAATTTAATACTCATAATCTTTTTTGCTTCAAATCCGGATTAATTTTGTTTCTATTTCTTAGACCGTATTGTTTCATTTCCTTCGACATGCAAATTAATTATGTTAACTTCGTAAACAACTTCGACGGTAGTAATGTTAAAAAATCAAATTCTGGCAACTAATTTGTGATGCTTTTATCTGTCATAATTTTATAAGATTCTACTTTCAAAAACTGATGATTTAAATTTATGGAATTCATGATTTTAAAAATTCTCTTTTTTTTCAGATGTGACGAAATCTGCAGTGAAGGATATTGGGGTTCTTACTGCACCTTTCAGTGTTTGTGCGAAAATGGCGCTCTTTGCAATCGTGAAAATGGCGAATGCTATTGCACACCAGGTAATATTTTTACTTTTTTATTTGGCATTTATATCTTAAGAAGAAGAAAAAAATCTGCGTTTTTATAAAATATATTTAAAAAATTCATTTCAAATAATATTTTCTGTGTAAAATCATATAAATTTATTATTTAAATAATGTTATATCCAGTTCACAAATTTTCATAATGCTATTAAGAAGTGAAACATAAAGTTAGAAGATAATCACGTGACTTTATTTATACAACTTTATCTACGGCAAAGGTGTTCAACCTATAAAACTGTGCGGAACCCTTTGAGCTAACCGCTTTCTTGAAGGAACTTTTTGATCAAAGAGAAGAAAAAATAAGGTATCAAAGCTGTATCCTGTCTCAAATTTACAAAATTATTAAAGAATTACTATTTAATCACAATAGAAACGTATGAATAAGATAAGGATTGGTGAAATAGCTAATAGTTTTTTTTTGTTGTAAAATATTTTCTACAAATAATAATTAAATTAACAATATTTTGAATCACAACAAATTAATAAAAATAAATTTTTTAATGATTTGCGTGTAATTTTCTTTAGTTGCAAAGTATTTTTACGTCTGGAATAATTGTTGAAATCTACGACCGAATTCATTTTCAGCATCCAATCTGTTTTTGTATTTTCTTTTTGTTTCTGAGTACACAGATAATGATTTTTTCGCATACATAGGTTGAAACAAATGACATTAGATGCTTCACAGCTCTTTTGGAAATTTCAGTATATTCTTTTCTAATATTAATCCAAAAATTGCGTAATATTAACTTCATTAAATTTTAGTTTCAATCGAGTGTCGTTTGATATATCAATTTGTTGTTCTCTTTCTTTTATCAAGAATTCGGAGATGACACAGTCTTGAGAAGGATCCAAGATAATTTTTCTGTTTGAACAGGCAAATGTTCAAGAAATAGTTTTTGCAAATCTGATACATGTTGGACCAAAATAATTTTTACATTTCATCGTGATTAGCGTAACCACTGCTAAAATAAAACGTAAATTAGGAAAGCATTGAATATTATCTCTGAAAATGCAATCTGACTAAAATTTCAATTTTAAAAGGGTAGCTTCAATTTTATTTTATTCCTTGAAAGTAGTGAAATAGGTGGCCAAATAAGGGGCCGATTCTTTACCTGAGACAAAGAATAGAGATTAATATGTGACCTAATGCGTCTCAATTAATGTATTTGATTCACGTGGCTTTTATGAAATTTGAGATTTTATTTTATCCATAAAATGCTTATTTATGTTTAATTTTAAAATCAAACTTCCTTTAAGAATTCGATCTTTTAAAAAAATTAAAATTTTACTAAGAAATTTGGAACTTTGACTGAGCAAATAGTGATCTCTTGTGGTACCCTTATCAAAGATCCAGGAAACCCTAGGGTTCCGTGGAACACGAATTGAAAACCTCTGATCTACGAGATTTAAGATAATAACCAAAACGCTTCCCAGAAGAATAAATGAGCTACTTTAAAGCCAACATTTAATAATTCTCATTTCCTTTAAAAATTAAAAGCATTGGGAGTCAATTTTAACATTGCTACATCAGTAAATTTGCGTATCTGTTTATAAAAAGAAAATCCCGATCACAAATAGTTGCTTATGAGCGATTAATAAACAATAGTTGTAACAAGGCCTTCTTTTAAGGATTCCTCCAAGATAACCTGCTTTTTGCCTCTGTCAGTTTCTCTCCCCAATCACCTTAAAATTCGATTTAACAGATTCTAGCCCCCGTAGTTTTGGTCTTCTTCTTTTCCGACGAGTAAAACGTCTTACAACAAAAATTTTTACTAGATTTTTTTCAGCCATTTCATCAATATGAAAAGCCTTGTTCACTCGTTTCGCTTTAAAACACTTAATGATATCAGGCTCATTAAAAATTCTGCAAATTTTATAATGAAAACGTCTTCGTCAAAGGCCATTTTCTTTGAGATCACCGATTATACTTCTGAGAACCTTTCTCTCAAAAACTGCAATTTGTGTTCTCCATTTTTATTTAGAGACCGAGTTTCTAAGCCTTACATTAAGATTGGCCTAATTAAAGTGATGTACACACACGCACACGCACGCACACACCGCGTTACACGCGCACACGCACGCACGCACGCACGCATTTTACACACGCACGCACGCACACTGACGTCAGTGAAGTAGCTCCGGGACTAACCCAGAAGGCGCTCGTAGTATACCAGTAACAGAGTCTTTCAGGTATTAACCTTTGCTTGAAACGTGTCAAAATTTTTAAGTCGATCCGATCGAAACAGCTGAGTTATCGAGGTGTTGGAATCAAAGAATCGTTTGTAGTTTTGCTAAATAAATGGAAAACGAGTTTTCGTGTCTGAAAACATTGTTTTTAATGGGTCAAAAACACCGTTCAAGCAGAACAATGGATTGAAAAATAGTTCAGGCTCTTTGTCCATCAAAAAAGGCAGATTTGTCGGTGGTTTGCCAGTTAACAGGTATCCACAAAATGACGCGGAGACGCTCGGTAGACCTGTGGAAGATACCGTTACACCGGAAGAATGAGATGAAGTGAGCAAAATTATAATGAAAGATCGTAAATTAAGCTCCGAGTTGCTGAGATATTTCACAGATATCATATGGAAGTGCTAGTTTGACTGAAAAAGTTTTTTGAAGTGAAGGAAAAAAGGTTTTTCAAGTGGATGCCGCGATTGCTTTCGATGGAACAAAACAGCAAGATCGATGATTCAAAAGCTGTTTATCGTTTTACTCGCAACAAAATTCTCCTTGCGTTAAAGGGGAGGGGGTATGGGAATTTGGAAAGCGTTGGGGAACGATTGTATCACCTAAGGTGATTAACAAAAGGTGTTATGTTGATGATAAAAAATAATTTTGCAAAAGATAATTTGTTTTCAATCTGTTAGTCTCGGAGTTATTGGTTGATCTGTGTTTAGTATGAGCACTATATATGGCATTATATGCTGATATATATATATATAGCTATTTTATAATAATATTGTAGTTTGTGATTGATATAATGATACTTATATATCATGATATATATATATATATATGTATAATGAAGTTATGTGTATATTATATTAATAATAATAATAATATTGATGACTGGTATATATATATATATCTATATATATATATGTGTATTAATATCATGTATGCTATCAATGATATTGTTAATGTGTATCTATAATATTGACATCTAACATGCTTAATGGCTCTGTTATTCAATGTATGTAATAACTCAATATTGTCGGTGGTAATAATGTTATCAATAATGTGATGGCCAATAATAATGTATGTATTGATGATGATGGCGTATGTATAATGTATATGTGATGATGGCCAATAATGTATGTAATAATGATGATGGCGCGGCAATAATGACATGCAGCCTTCAGCAATGATGATGACGATACAGCTAATAACAATACTAACGTAATCAACCTTCTTCGGTAGGCAGTATATATCGCGCCATAATAATAATAATAATATATATATATATATATATATATATATATGTGTGTGTGTGTATATATATATATAAAGAAATCTGAAACAATTGGAGAACGAAATTCCTTGATATTATTAACTATATCTTAAATAAAAACTTTTTTTTTACCTTTTGCAGGAATTCTTTTATTTATTAAAACAATAATGACATTTTTTTAGGTTTTATTGGAGAAAAATGCGAACTGTATTGTCCAGAAGGAACTTTTGGTCAGGGATGTCAGCATCATTGCCAGTGTCAAAATGAAGGAAAGTGCAATCCTATAACGGGGCAGTGCACCTGTCCTCCAGGTTTTGAAGGACTTTATTGTGAAAACCGGTGTCAGGTATAATGAATTCCTCTCCTCAGTAATTAGTCAGAGGCATTTCTAACCGTGAGAAAATAAAACTACGAAAATTGAAAACACAGTTTTTTTCCGTTAGCGTTTCACTACAGATAAATAGCCAAATGTAATTTATACGTGTCATTCACGAGGTGCATCATTATTCCATAAGTGTTTCATTCTTAATAATGGAGAATGAAGTTTTTAATATATTTTAGTAATGCAATCTGATACCATTATTGAATTAACTCCATTATAATTTAGGTGGCTCTCATTGACTACTAGACTAAGGTAGCCTAGTGGTTAACGGTAGCCTGCGTTGTTTCTATCGAGTCGTGGGTTTGAGCCCTGATGCCACTGAGGACTTGTCCTGGGTTGATGCACGTTAAATCTCGTAGAATCCCAAGTCATCCGTTTGGAGTGATGTGGGAGTTTGGAGAGGGAATGCCAGAGAAGGTGACGTCCTGGTTACTGACCGAGGATCTAATTACGAGGTCCATCCCCAATAGCCCTTGTGTTGCTGAAACAGTGCAACGTTAATAAACAATAGCATCATGAAATGCAATCTAGATAAGACTTACAACACTGCACTGGAATGTCACCGAATTCCCGATTTTAAATTTCGCCGATTCGGTAGGCGAAGCAGAAATTATGGAACCTTAATAAATAAAATGGATAGCTAAAAAAAGAATGGAGCACCAGTAAGTGTTTAAATATGTAAAAAAATTCGTTCCAATATTCTTTTTTCACAAGCAAAACTGTAATTTAAGTTAGTTACTTTGATTCGTGTCACAAGAAAAGCAATATTTTTTTTTTTTTGGGGGGGGGGGTGAGGATTTAAAAAGGACTGATCCTTCTTCAGTTGGAAAGTAAATTCTAAAATTTCATGGCAAAGAGTCTTAAATACAACTTAAAGTTAGAAAAAAAATATTTAGAATTTTCGAGCCTATTTCAGAACACAAGCAATTGGTGGTTATCAATAAGTTGTAAAATAGTCCTTTTTAAATCATAGTATTCTCCACTAACATTACCGGTTGACGGAAAAGTATCCAAAAAAAAGTATCCAATTACTTCTATTTCAATGAATTCCAGGATATGTACAAATCCAAGAAATGAGAAATTTTTATTTCATTTGATAGCCTGGATCTTATGGATTGAACTGCCAAGAAAATTGCCAATGTAATATCACAACTACGGACGAATGTGACTTTGTGACAGGTTTTTGTACATGTCTATCTGGTTGGAGAGGTAATAACGTAAATTTAGTATCTCGATTTCATAAATGCTTAGTTTTCCTCAGCGAGCTCTGTTTTAACACTTATTCCCCCCTGTTCATATTAAGGTGATAGTTGCGAAGAAGCCTGCAACAATCATACATGGGGAATCGAATGCAACAACTCGTGTCCTTGTGCCGATGACGTCTCTTGCCACCATATCACTGGAAAGTGTGTCTGTCAGCCTGGATACCACGGTTATAATTGTACAGAAAGTAAGCATCTAAAAGAGTTTTGTGTTTATATTTGAATTTATGTCCTTTTAAAAAATTTTGTTTTGTTATTAAAATATAAATCTAATAAAATAAGATTTTCATGAAATATCCTTTTACAAAATAAGTAAATATATAGACAAAGAGTTTGTTCAGTTTATCTGAAGATTTAGAGATATGGAATGGAAAGAATAAATAATGAAATTAAAGAGGTACGAAAAATAGACTTATTTTATTTTCCTTATATGACAACAATATTTACGTTAATCTTAAAATATATTTTTACAATAACTTATCGTTTGCTTTAATTTTAATATTTGAACAGAAAATTATTGTCTACCTTATTATTTTATCATTTGATTTACTCTTGATATTTCATTTAAGACTTTTATTGTTATCACCTAATCAGTTTTTTGTCATTCTTTTTGTTATCAAAAGTTGGCATTGTTTTTGTACTTCAAATGCTCATATGTTTTGATAATAACGACAAGATGGCGACGGAATAAAAATAAAATGAGGCTTCATCATTTGCCTTAGTTTTAATAATATGATTTTTATTGCATCAGCGTTTACTTTCATTCTTTTTGTGGACAAAAATTGAAATTATTTTTGTATTTCAAAAGCTCGTATGTTTGTAATGATAAGATGACGATGGAATAAAAATAAGGTGAGATCCATGGAAATAGTCAATTTATCTGACATTTTAAGTTTATCATTTAAGATATATTTTTTTACGTGTGATAGTATTAGCATATTTATGAAGCTAGTTGAAGGCTTCTTAGAATCCAACATTTAGCGTCTTTGACAGTATATTTTTTCTCTGAAGTGATTATTCGAATTTTAGTACTTTGGAACTTGGCAAGCCGAAGAAGCTCAAAACAGCCCCTTGGCTGTTTCAACTTAATCAGTTTCATAGATTAACTCTCTTCTGCAAGCTGAAAATCCTAATGAACATGGTTCCTAATCTCAATGAATCGATCTATCTTCATTAAATCCTTATGAAACTACCTATCTACAATAAGTAATTAATGTTTCGTGGTTTTTATATATAAGGCATCAAATCTAGATTTCAATCAATTATGACCTCATCTCTCTTTGCAATTGTTCTTTTCTGTCTCATTACAACAAATATATACTTGTTTCATATCAATAATTGATCCTTTTTTTTTACCATTTAAGTGAAGTGATGGGGAATGAGAGAACCTGTTCACTTGAAAGAGAGAGAGAATATCCTGTTCTCGGTTTCTCGTTAGATCCATTTGCTTATGTGGTTGAAACCAGTTCTTTACTCGTTAAACCGCTTATTTGTTCTTTTTACCTTTCAACTTGTTCATCTCAACAGATTTTGAGCTTTATAATCTGTTTCTAGGAGTTTTATTTATCTCCTATGGTCTTTGATTATATATTGTTATATTCGTACTTTTAATGAAATAATTAGCAAATTGAGAGCTTGCTACATAGTTTCAGAAAATGAAACAATGATTTCATATACCAATTTATATTATGAGATTTTATATTTTTAGTTAGTATATTAATACTTTCTGTTCATAAAAATGTCATACTATTGAATTTTGAATACGAAATTTTTTTTTTTTACTTAAACAGGTTTTATTCTGTTTTGTTAGCTAAAAGGCTGATAAAATATCTTTATTTATATATTCTTTTTTTCGATGAATATATTATATAATTTTTTCTAAAAGAAATTAAATTACGTGTGTTAATTTGAATTCAGCTATTCCTGTACTGATGTAAGAAGTGCAAAAGAGCAACTGACTTACCTTTAAAATGTACAGTTACTGGTAAGTCTTTTCCAGTAGTACAAGATGAAACAACATTTTCAAAATACGTTAAGTCACTCCATGGTCAATAGTTATGTATCATCCTACACATTTCTGTCTTATAAAGATGTAAAATTTTGACGTACAAAATGTTTTCCCTTTGTATGAAGGAAAGTGAATTAAATTCATTTAAAAGTTGATGTATAAAGAAAATAATCGTTCTTTTTTAAATTTATAAAGTACTAAATTATTTGTTTCTCCAAATAACAATCGATATTTCCCTAGCTTATGAGTATCTTAACTTCCAGAATGCCCCTCCGGGACTTTTGGTAAAGGATGCGAAGAACTTTGCCCTTCTTGTCCCGTCAAAAATACTACGTGTGACCACTTAACAGGGTGGTGTGACTGTCCGGCGGGACACACGGGACGGCTGTGTCGAAGAAGTAAGCATGAAATAGTTATGTATTTTAAATAGTGAAAGCTTCACTAAAGACGAAAGTAGTTTTACATCACGTAGTTATTAATTTTAGTAAGAACCAACTTCCCAATGACAGTTCAGTGCATTAAATTAGTACCGATTACCGTTGTTTTTATAATGATTTCATTAGGACATGCATTAATTATGTTGAATAGAGGTTTAATATGATAAAATTATCGTAGTGAAATGAGTAAATATTTATATTATATACTCAAACTTTTTTTTTTATGATTTTTATTCCATTTAATAAAGATTATGTAATGTATTTGTATAATATTTCAAAAGACTTCAATTCAAAACTAATTAGAGATTGAAATCATTAATTAGCCATTGATTAAAATAATTTTTAATAAGAATTAATTAAAAATTTTCTATAACTTATCATACATGAATTTTTATAAAGATCTCTCATTTTAAAAACCCGGTAAGTTTTCGCGAGTTCGGATAATTTTCTAATCTCTCTCAAAATTTATGTCATTGAAATCTTTAAAGGTCTTATTCTTATAACTATTGATCATTTTACTATGAAATTTTATAAATTACTCATTTAATGTATGGTAAATATCTAGCAGGGGATACGATTTGCCTTTTTGACTACTTGAATGAACTTTCTTTGAAATATTTTTTCATAATATCTTTACAAAATTTACAGTATATAAAATCAATTAGACACGAGAACAAAGAGAATTTTACGCATAATTTTTTAAATAAAAGCAAAGAATCTGTTTATGTTCTCTACAGTTGCTCCTGATACAATAGAGTTTCAAATTTTGAATATTTGTTATTGTATTATGATGGTTACGCATCCTCGTGATTATTAATATTTTCTTGTAAATAGTACCAACATTTGTAAATAAACATAATAATAAATAAATAAAAATCAATTAGAAAAGTAAGTAAATATGAATCATTATTATTCATTTGAGCAAACAGTATATATTTAAAAAGCCTCAAGTCTTGCAACGAGTCAAATCAACTTTTATTGGGTGTTTTCTTTTCTACTTTCCACCTATATCTCAAAATATAACAATTTTAGGGGTATTTATAAGAATTAAAATAAATCAATTTCGCGCTATCTCTCAAGTTTCGCAAAATAATTAGACATATAGTTGATGTAATTTTAGCTGTTCGATATATATTTTACGTACGTTACTCCATTTAAACATTGTTTTATTCGAAAAAAAGTTTAATTGACAATTGGCATTCTAAAAAATCGTTACTTCACCAAAAACTATTCTACTGCTTTTCCTTTAGTAATAATAAATAAATAAATAAGGACTTTTGGATGGAAAAATAATTTATTTCAAAACTTCTTATCATCACCTTGAATCAAAGAATCATCTTGCAGTTTCAAAGATAAAAGATGATTCTTTTTGTGAGTTCTCTTACATAAATAGACTTAGGCAAATTTCGCTAAAATACCTGTTAGTCTAATGAAGTGACTTAATGAAGATGAAATATATGGATTCACAGTAATTTACCAAGCAAAGCGAAAATCAATTTTTATCGATTGTGTTTGACTTGTATTTCACCTGCCACTACTGCGGGTTAATTAAATTGAGTAAATGTAAATGAATGGCTTTCAAGCCAACCCATAGTGTAAGATAAAATTTCAATCCATATATCCCTCAATTCAATTTACATAGAGTCTCAGGTTGAAAATGTCCCCATAGAACAAGGTCTCTCTCTATTTAGCTATTCATCTGAAAATATTAAGCTACCAGTCTCCATTAAGCAGAATAGAGACTAATAGCGTGTTACACTCGTGCCCCAAAACGAGTCATTCTAGTTTCATTTGTTTACATGCGAAAAAGTATTGTTGAATACATTTAGATCACAATAGTATGCACAGGTTGATTTAAAAGTAAAAGACCCTAAGACCTGTTGCTATTTTAATAAATGAATAAAATATTTTATTCAAAATCAAAGAATTTAATGGCAATACATGAAGTTTTCAGTAAAACGTAGCATCTGCGTGTAAAAAATTCATTTAGGAAATATAAGATATTAATAAAACATAAAAAGGCCAAAATTACCCACTACAAAATTTTTATAACACATGCGGGATAAGAAAGTCTTAGCAAATTTAATAAAACGTTAACTATCATTTTTCTAAGGAAATACACAGTTTTAAGAAAAGATTCCGGAATATTGTTACGTTTCTCCATAATGGTGATTTTCAATTCATAAACCAAATGATAACTTTGCAAGACAAATAACCCCACAGGTGTTTTTATGGAGCTTATGTCCAGACTGAGACTTAGCAAAGATATAGCATCAATATTTTTGCTTTTTAACCAAACTTTTGTTGATCTTGATGCATTATTAAGATTATCCTTCTGGAAAAAAAGTGAACTAATAAAAATGAGTCAAAGAGCATTCAACCAGGTAGGATTCAAAAATTCTCTGACTAAGCCTGTAACGTGAACATTTTTTTTTTGTAGTAGAGCGACTACGATAACGTTTCTGTATTACTGCGTTCACCTCTTTTCTAAAAATGTTTGCACTGTAAACAAAAATCTCTAGTCAGACTTCCTGAGTCGATCCGAAAGAAGAGATCAAAATTGGGGACTGGACAGTCATGGGTGCTTTTGCATGACAACGCTCCTGCACACCAATCCCTCCTCACCACTGACTTCCTTGCGAAAACGAAAACAACTTTTCCCATATCCGCCTTATTCTACTAATCTCATCCCCTGCGACTTCAGCCTATTTCCTGAACTGGCAAGTCGCTTGCAGGGTCATCGATTTCAATCACGCAGAGGAAGTGAAAAGTGCTTAAAGGACGTGAATTAAAGGACGTGGCTAAAAATGTTCCAGAAATGTTTCGATGACCTTTACAAGCGATGGCAAAAGCGTGTTGTTACTCAAGGGTCTTATTTCAATGAAGGATGCGATTCAGCAATTTAATTGATAATATCTTTTAAATTTTAGACTCAGTCCGAGAACTTTTGAATCCTACTTCTTATAATATCCATTGATAACTGTCTGAGTTATTTTTATTATCAGTTCTTTGTTGATTGCGACCCGTGTGGTGACCGGGAATGACAGAATAGTCCCACTGTAGCTCATGCATGTCGTAAGAGGCGACTAAAATGGGTACCCAGCGTCTGGGTGTATAGCCGGGCACCCTGCCCCTTGGAATTATATCAAGGAACCTCAGGGACTTGCTTTCTTCAGGTAAGTACGGGCATCATGACCTCGAGGCACCCTAGTGATCTTTTTCTTTCCTATGGGGTTTACTGTCTTTGGTAAACACGGGTGACGCGGATACCCTAGCGATCCTTCTCTATTTTCAATCCTCCTTCTTGTCAACCATTTTTACCTTTTTTTCCATTTTTTTCACGTCTAGACCACAGTTAAATCATTTTTGGCGCAACATAGCCATATCTGGCTCTTGCGCCAATAAACTTTACCTTCTCACTTGACACTTTTTGTCGACTAATCTATTTTCATAGTTTTAACGTCTAGATCACAGATTTACCTTGTTTGGCGCAGTATGGCCACATCTGGCTCTTGCGCCAACAAACTTTACTATCACTCACTCACTTTGTTGATTGTATTTGAAAAAGAAACCCACCCAAAACGTAACGGTCTCCCTTTTGTATACTATAAAACTCCCTTGCTTTAAGGGTGACTTCGAGTGAAGTCAAAGAATAGAACCAGAAAACGAAACACTTTATTCGAATATAAAACGCTCAAGCATTAATTTTTTTTTCAAATTCTGACTTCTCTATCTTTTAGAGAGAAGCATATTTCTCATTTCTAACCGATTAAGTCGCTTTTTTTCTGGTGTAAAATGTGATCTATGATTCGTTTCCTAAACTCTTATGCTAAATGGCTTTTGCAATTTGCTTATGCAAGTGAAAAATGTTAAGTTTCGGAATGTTACTAAGTTTTAAAAGTACTGCATCATAAGCGGATGTGCATGTTACAATGTCACAAACTTTTATGAAAATTGGAAAGATTTTCAGGAAATATGCTTCAGGTTTCAATCGGATTCCTTGACATAAGGTGACGATGACCTTAAATCATGCCCATAGTAGTTATTACCGTCCGGATAATCTATGTTAAAAAATTTTCTCTCTCTAGTCCTAGAAAATAATATTATTTTTCCCATATACAGTTTCAAGACATGGCATTCTTTGCCCAGTTTCGTCGTACTTCTTTATAATGTTTCGGCAGTCGCATTTTCCTTTTAATTTCTAAAGATTAACAAAAAAGAACAGGAAAAAAAAACACACAGTTATATGAAATGCTTACTTGTGTGCTGTGTTGTGCTGTTTTACGAGTCGATTAGTATTTTTTACTCGCCTGAACGAGTATTTACTTACTGTACCGATCTGATAGCAAGCAAATATTCAGATTTTCTTGCGGATAGATTATTATTATTTTTTTTTTTTGGCATTCCCTACAAATATTTTTTTATTGCAAATATTGTGAATGACACTTTTATTACCGTTAAGAATTTTTCTTAGTTCGCATTCAGACTTTCTTTTTCCACTGTGAAACCTCACTTTTCGTATTTCTTACTTTAGACAGTTCACTTTCTTGAGGCATTTACTAATTATCTATAAAGAATCATCCAATTTCGATTTTCTGCTTATAATTCCTTCTTTCCGACCATCCCTGAAGTGTTACATTACTAAAAGAACAAAAAATGGTCTTTTTTATATATCACTGGGATTTCAAAAATTTCATTTGGCTCGTAAAAGATTTCCCATTTTTTTCTTAGTCATGAATTAACGACTGCCGTACTTTTTCCAAGTAGTGGGTTCGAGCCCAAACGGCACATGGCCCGCTGTGTAGCGGTGCTGATGCACGTTAAATCTTTTGAGGCTCTAATCCCCCCCCTCCATCGGCGTGGTGGGGATGTTTGGACAGAGATGTGCAGTTCAGGTGTCGACCCCGTCACTTAAGCAAGGTTCAGAATGGAGAGGTTTGTTGGCAATAATTAGTTCTTATGTTGCTTCAAATTACGACGTTAATGAATAATAAGAGAGAAAAAAAAACCCTCATTCCCCCCCCTTCCATTTCAGCTTTATGCAGGTATTAAATTTTAAACAGTTTTTGAAAAAACAATCTTAGCTTTATTCGGAAACATGCGGTATTCTTTCTGTGTGTTCGCAGTAATATGCACTATCTGTTGATCGTCAAAGCTTTTAGTTCGTGCTGCCATCTGTATGTTAAGGAAGAACAAAATTTTATTTCTTTTATTTGCAGTTATGTTTACTCGCTTACTTCTTATGTGTTGTGTGAATTGTTCTAAATTCAGAAATAAAGGGGACAATTATAAATGAAATTTGGGTCTTAGTCCTCACGTAACGTTGTCTGGAAGTATTGGATTCCAATTAGAAGAGCTATCTTATCACATGATCGTAATTCAAAACATATTTAAAAACGTAATTCTTCGTTTAATTTGTATTGTGTTATTTTAATGAAATCTCGGTAGAGTAAAATTGAGTAAAATATGTGTCGGAGCTCAAATATTAGCAAAAAAGATGCAACAAAATTAAACTTTTGCTCTATATTACAGAATCTGAGTGCATATTTTCAACATTTTCATTTACTACATTTTTTTTAACAAAGAGGTGAAATTCGTGCAGTTTCTGAAATCACTGTTTCGTCGTTTCAAGACTATCACTCGTTTTCAATTAGTCCGAAGTACGATTGCAGAAAAATCTTTATTTATATAAAACCATGCAACGTTTTTATTGTAAGAGTTTCAACGTTTCTCTCATTCTTAAATGTTTCTTAGAGAAAATTTAAGAAATAGCTTCTACCAATCCGTGTATATGATAGAATCATAACAATATTCTTTGTATGGTAACACTCATACAGAATTGTGTATATTTTTCAACTCAATGTGTAGCTAAACAAATAATATTCAAAGATATGTTCATTTTTTCTGTTACCCAGGGAGACAAAGCTCCCACATCCTTTTGGACTTTTATGCCAGTCTCCCAGAGGACTACACGTCGAGGAAGACAACTAGTGCCAAAACTTTGTTGATCAAAAACAAATTTACTAAATCAAATTAAATAGAAAAGAGTAGGTGTACAGAGACTGCAAACCAATTTCATGCCAATACAAAATTGTAAATGAACAGAAATACAACATGTGTCACAGATTCACCAGTAAAATAACACATACACATTTACAAAATATAAATTATAAAAAATACTTTAAAAAAAAGAGTTGATTGGCTGGTTTATGAACTATAGTACTGCGGATTTATATTTCTTAATGGCTCTATGGTATGGACAGCAATTATAGGTAATTTCAGGACAACATCAAGATAAAAGACTAGTAGCTGATAAGTTCATTGAAATGTATGAACATAATAAAATTACGTTAAGTTAGTCAATATTACGTTATAAAATTACGTCAATTTTTAAGGATTATTTCAAAATTTATGTTTTAAAAGGAAAGTTTTGTATATAAAAACAGGATATTATAATATATAATGGATAAATCTATTTCTAACAACAAAATTTATATTACTTTTATAGTTTGTCCAAAGGGAACTTGGGGCAAAGGATGCTCAAGAAAATGCGAGTGCACAGTTGGTGAATGCGAACCCATATCTGGAAGCTGCATCTGTCCTCCTGGAAGAAAGGGAAAAGATTGCTCCATAGGTAAGTCCATTTTATACAAACCAAAACAGAGTGGCAAATAGAAGGCTTATTTCTTTCAATGAAACCACTTTCTCCTGCTACCAACGATAAAAAAAAATTTATTTCATTCTTTTTTGACATATTGCTTTGCTGTTCAAGTTGAAGATCAGTTAAATCATTTGATACTACTCTGATTACTTTTCCCTTTATGGTTCATTTCCTCTTGGAAAATATCTTCTCTGATTATTTTTCCTTTTATGGTTCATTCATCTTGGCAAATATCTTACTCTGTTCTTTCTCACAAGTTCTTTCCTAAACTGAAATCTTTTATTAGTATTAAGTCGCATTCGGTATAATTCTTAATTATTCTGTTTTCGTTTTGGCACTAAGACATATTCTATATATGGATCAAAAATTCTTAGCCACGATGAAAACTCATCACATGATTGTCATGGTGCCTCATAAGAATACCAAAATCATTCTCAAATCTTCAATAACTCAATCAGGTTAACACTTTTAGTTTTTCCAGCTCTATTAACATGGTAATACAAATAAAAACGATAGGATGAATTAAATTTTTGTGTAAAGTTCGTGACAATATTTTTTGTTAAATTTTTTTCAGGGAATATATGCATACACTATAGAGTAATTAAATTAGTTAGTGCCTGATGGCGTTCAGCAAATGGGGTCCTGAGTCATTTACGTAAATGAAAACCAATTGAAGTAAGCAATTATCTGGCACTATGAGAAGTAATGAAAGAGGAATCAGTTACAGACGGAAGGATTATAGACAAGTAAGCTCATTGAAATGTGGGCAAATTGTGGAGCCCAGGCGAATGGGTTACTTCCTCTCGAAAGAGGTAGTTGAAATTGGACTTTCATGAAACATTGTGACACGGGTGTGTCATGAATACAACGATATCGTTAAAATTCGCCCCTCAAAAGCCAACTGCTGCAGACAACAAATTGTGAATCAGCTGGATTTTTCTCGCATTGAAACAGAGAATAGGTGGTCATAGAGCAATAAATCCCATAGCAATTTAACTCTGGTGCTCAGAAAAAAAAGTCTGCAGACACACCATCGAAAACCATCTTTTTGCTATAAAACACTGAAGCTATCACATCACGAGAGTACTTCTACTAACGTACATAATAGAGAGTATAAGTTTGAGGGTAGTGATAATATCACCACTGAACGCAAGACATACAGAAAAAAGTTGCCAGGAAGATTAAATCCAGATTCAGGGAACAAGTGAGACTCAAAGGCCATGAAGTTGTCGATCCTTCTTGCTAGTATGGTGTTCTTCAAGGTGTCAAGGGAGACATTATCGTCTACGGACTCTTTCAGTGGACTAAAATAGTACCTCTGCCATATGTGGCATGGAATAATACTGCCATGGTATCCTTGGTGGCTTTGTGTTCCTGTTTAGTTTCGGTCTTCCTCTAAAGACACCCTTCTACAAGACAACGCACCCTGCCATCGCTCTTGAATTGTATTCGAATGGTTAGATGAGCACTCTACAAATATGACATTATTTCCTTAGTCATATGGATCGTCTGATCATTGAGTATATTTGAAGATCGTCGAACGAGATATTAGAACCTCGGTCTCCATCAAATATTCCTGGATAATGTAAACGTTGTGGATTATTCATAAGACTTTCTAAGCCTTTCAGCGTCTTACGAAACCAAGTCAAATGAATTGCCTCCATCGTCAGTATGATCGATGATGCTACTCATTTCTAGATAAGTATTTCTAATTCGTTTGTTTTTCAGTGTATATACCTGAGTGCCGCAGATAAAGGGTATAAGTCTAATTTTTAAAAAATAGTAATCAATAAAGTTTTAAAAACTAAAAAGGCTTAAAAAGATATAGTTTAAAAGTTAGTAATCCAAAGAGTAAAATTTAAAAATGTTCAATTCAAAATATTCATTTACAAGCAAGAGCCAAATATGTCTATGCTGTCATTAACAATCAAGTTATAAATAAAGAATTAAAGAGGCACACAAAAAAAAATTTCAACTGCTCTCCTGTAAAATTTCAAACATGGATAGCATTCTCTTTATCTCCTGTTATATATAGAAAAAATATATAATTATAGCTCACTCTTCTAAATTACAATATACAAGAGTGAGCATTTTCACCGTACATGTTAATTTATAATAGGTATTTTCTAAGAACTTCTGTAGGTCACACTCATGTGGTATAATGTGAAGAGATTCCAGAGAATTTCTCTGATACCTATCATTCTTATACGGATAGTTCCTAACAGATTTATGATTTGGAAAAAGTGTTGATTAAACAGATTTTATGAGCGCATGATCTAATAAAAGGATAATTTCGAATTGGATCAAAAAATAGGAATGAGCTCTTTACTTTTGAGTGAGAGGGACTTATGAAATTAACAATATATACCATTTAATTTCCTTAAGCTCTCCCTTCTCCCAATTCAGCTCACCAGAATTATAGATTTTACATAGATTTTATCGCTGAATTTGTTTGCATCTTTTAATCATGAACTCTTTTGCAATTTGGATTTCCTAATTCAGCCTACCAAGTCGCAAAGGGGGAAGGTTGGTACCATTAAACTAGTTTAACCCCGCTTAATCGGTCCTCAGCCCGATATTGCTTTTTGACTTGCTGGGTTCCATATTTTCATTTATTTTTCTTTCATTGTTACATTTCTTTCTGGATTTTTGTCTTTTTAAATATTTTAAATTATTCTTTCATAAGTTTTCAGTATATATATATATATATATATATATATATACATTCCACATTATGTATATATAATGCGGAATGTATATATAATTTAAAATATGTGGTTTATATAGATTTTTAAAGAAAATATTAGTAACAAAAACGCCGACAGGGGGAAATCTGACACTGCAAGCGTACAATGTGTGAAGAAAAAAGGATACATAATTACCAATGGAAACAGTAAATAACAATACACCAAACACTAATAAAAATTATTACAACTTACAAAATGATTCAAGATGACCACCATCCTCCTATTGTTCCAATAACTGCAAGCGGTACACGACGTTTTCGACAATGGTTTGCAGCCTGCCGTCATTCATTCGTCTGATATGGAACGTTATTTGATCTTTTAAGGTAGGATAATCAGGAACATGTCCTTGATACAGAACATTTTTCAAGTATCCCTACAACCAGAAATTACAAGGATTCAGAATAGGGGACCTTGGAAGCCAAGTCATGGGAAATGCTCGACTAATTATTCTAACATCTGTGAAATGTTGGCGAAGGATATCCTTAACCCGAAGTTTGATATGTGGTTCCGCACTATCCAGCATGAAAATGGTAGAATTGATACAATTTCTTTTCTTCAGTTGAGGTATCCGAGAATTCTCTAGCATATCTATCGGAATTACATCACTAGTCCATTTGGACCAGCTTTTTCATAAAATAAGGGTCGATGATAAAGAAAAAGCCGATGATAGAAGAAAAAATAGTTTTCTAACTTTCCGAGATTTTTAACAATTATTTTCTGTGATTGCATATTCAACCGTTTTGGTAATACATTGTTTTCTTGATCATTTAACCTTTTTCCAGTATATTTTTGTGTACCAGTGTATGTTTTAGCGTTCAATAGTTAGTTATTTGTATGTTTTTTATTTGCAACAGAGTGTTCCAATGGATCATTCGGGCTGCTTTGCAGTCAGAAGTGCATTTGTTATAATGGAGGGTATTGCATACCAAACAGTGCATTATGTAAGTGTCAACCAGGATGGATGGGACCGCAGTGTACAGAAGGTAATTGTAACCACACTCCACTATCTATTTTTTTGTACATAAATATTAACTCTTTATTGTTAAAGGAACTGAAGTGTTTGGTTACACAAATAGTTTTGAACATTCTGAAGGCAGGAAAGGAATTACTTATAGATAACATATGTTTTTATATTGATATAGAATCGTCAAAAGTTGGCAAAGTGACTTTTTTGGTTCAAGTAATGTCACTCCTGATAAATAATGTCCTCGGAATTTTGAGCCAAAGTCAAATGATAAGGATTACAAGAAGAGCTTATACCTCAATCTTAGCTTTCTCTCCTCGAGAGGACTTTGTATCTCATTTCCATTCAATGTCCAGAGGTCCATACCATTAATGAAATCAGAATTCAAATCTGTGACTTGATTTGAGCCTCGTCCTCCCCGAAGAGTTGATTCGTCATCCATGATTTTAAATCGGTATTGTTGAGGTCAAATCATGGATTCGATTCCAGATTCTAACAAAGTTCTTTATGGGGAATACTGGAGGCTAGTGCATGTTAAATAGTGTATGTAGCAGCATAGGGGTCATAGTCCTGATCTCGCAGCCGGCGTTTTTTCCATCGAGTCGTGGGTTTGAGTCCTGTTACTATAGATCTATCATATGGCTTTCTAAATCAGTCGAAGAATAATGTCCTCTCCTTCGCGTGGTGTAAAAGCTTGGAGAGTGGGTGCCAACCTTTGTGTCATCCTTGTCTGCTTGACCGAGGCTCAAAAAGCTTCGTCGACAATAGGTCTTAGGAGTGGCAAATCCCCTGATCTTGACCTCTTCGAGGATACAATTTGAAAGAATAATTTTAATTATGTCATCATTTAATTGCTATGACTTTAAGCTATTGTTTTAAATTTTAGTCCTTTTTCAAAGATTTTAAAAATTACTAAATTAATTTCATGTTAAATCCAGGAAGAATCTACATTCTGTGAACATGTACCGACCGATTGATAATTAACTTTTCAAATATTTTAGAAGACATCATTTTAAATAGATCATAATGTTGTCTCACTATTAATAACTTTATATACACTGTAGTAAATATGGTCTTAGAAACCCTCTAGTAGCTCACTGGTGCTGTATATAAACTAGTAATATTTAAAAAAACTTCAGAAATTTCTTTCATTCATCACTACCTTTAATAGATATTAGATGTATTTTGACAATATCGATTGGTAGGTACTTTTTCAGATGTTCAAATCATACAATATATCATTATATTTTCAGAAATATTTGTATTCGTTATCATTCACCATAAAATTATTTCTAATTATCATAAACTCTTTAATGAACACCGAATCCCTAAAGGCTGTTGAGGTCGCGATTGTCTCCTGTGAAAGAAGAGAGTTCTTATGTGTACTCCGTCCAAAATTTAAATTCTGATAAATTCATCCTCCAGGTTTTTGCCATTGATCTTTCTGTAATTATAATACGCTTAACAAGAAATTAACTTGAGTTTAATACCAACAATAATTTCAGTCAAATTAATGAAAGTTTAAATTACGTATATCTATAGATTTCTGTAGATCAAACCATTTTTCAGTTGTCTTCAGATGTCCATCCATTCACAGTCGCAGAGCAAATGGTAGTACAGTCATCGGCAGAAAAATCCATTTTGCAAAATAAATAACAGTTATATTAAGAGTGAGAAAAACATCAAATTCCTAGGAATCCCAGTTGATAATTTACTCTCATGATCTGCTCATTTAAATCATGTTGAAAAAAAATTCAAATATTATCTGCTCATTTTTATCGAGTGGCTAAATTTAAATTGCTAATCCAGACAGTAGTACCTTAAACTATCGTACAATATTGTTATTGAACTCTTCATTACTTCCTCACTACTGTACAAATTACAAAATTAAAATCAATCTAAGATATTTATCTATTGAAAATTACTAAGGTTTTCAGGACTTCTAAATGTTTTAAATACTTTACAGGAATCCTCTTATGCACTTTATAATTAAAAATTTAATTTTAAATGATCAATTTGGAATCACAAAGCAATAATATTTATTTAGAATTCATTCAATCAAACAGTTGTGGCCGTAATATTTTGTTGCATAATATCAGTTCTATTCCCATTCATCGATGTAGACGGGACGGGAGGTGCTTGCGGACTGATTCTCGATCAGTTCTAAGACTGGTTTCACCATTTGCTTCCCTTTCCAGGGAACCCTTCATAAAATGTACCTTTTTAAAACTTTAAACATATCCGTCTATCAAGCGGAGATATCCGCCATTGGTCTTAGGTATTTTATAGTGTCAAAATTCGTATTTATAATGATAATCTGTCTTCAGGATTCCTCCTCCATTGTTTAATAAGCTAATCATCCTACTTAAATTAAATTAACCATAGCTGCGATTACTGCGCTAAACTTGCAACTACAGATTGTGAAGAAGTATGTGTGCTTCCCCTCGATCCAAAGTAATACAAATTTAAAAAAAAATAATTCGATATAAAAACCAACGTTTTTAAAAACAACGTTTTTATATGGTGGCAAAGTTTATTGGGGAAAATTATTGAAATATTAGTTAAAACTGTTAGTTATTTTTAACTTTAAAATTTACATAAAAAGAGACATTTGTGAGCGTATTAAAAAATTCATAATACTCATATAATCAAAGCATGTATTTGAAAGTTTGTAAATCATTCTATTAAAAAAAATGGGATCCAGAATTCAGAAAAAATTATTGTGATAAGACATAGCGCCAAATATTGGAAATTTTCTTTCTTGCGAATGATTACTGACTAAAAGTCAGCAACCCTTACTATCTCGGAAATAGTAAAGGGGAGATAGTATCTCCCCATTGTGAGTACAAAGTTTTACGATACCTCATGCGGCGTGGGGAGTGCCCGGTGCTCCCAGAGGGGGAAAGAAATTTTTTCCTCAATCCTAAAAGCGCCGAAAGGAAAGAATATTTTGACCTATTAAAATTATTGAAATATTAGTTAAAACTTGTCGCAAACGTCTAAATATTGCATTGTTAGGCGAGTACGAACGATTCCCAAAATTTCAAAGCTCTAGTTTGATGGGAAGTTGATTAAATTAACGAACGAAACTTTGATGACACACACACACACTCACACACACCAAGTGAAATTCAGAAAAACGTTGTAATAAGCTCCTTAATGATAGTTCTGAACTCTTTCTATTGCATGTATCCTAGTCAAAAAATATTTACTGAAACCCAGTATTAAAATTATCCCTTATCTTATACATATTTAATTTTTTAATAACCATAACCCTCTTTCATTCTATTTGCATAGATTTAAGTTAAAAATTAATCCCAATTGTTTCTGCGGATCTATCAGGGATGCAAATCACTATATGTTTCTTTGACCTTATATAAAAATTATCACATCACTACGCCTACTAATATTACTCGTAAATTATGATTTTCTTAAAGTTAATCTTAAGAAACTATAGAAAATGCTGAAGTCAATTCCTTTCTTTAAAATAGCAAGATATATCTTCGATAAAATACAATTGGGTTCCTTCTTTTGTTTATCTTTATTTTTTTAACCTCTGGGTATGATTTTTTAAATGAAATTTTTATTGTTTCAAAGGTTTGAGAATTTCCTCATTTAAATTCTATTTGTGCACATTGGATGCGATTTTTTGTTATTAAAATCTATTTTGTCTCAGTGTACAGAATTCTTGACTTTCTTATTTAAGAAATAAACAAGTGAAGACTTCCTTGCAATGAATTAGTTAGAGATTTCTTAATTAATATTCATTCTTTTTGGCTATATTTCTTTTACTTTGAAAGGTTTTTTTTCTTAATTGAGGGTCTCCTGTTCCCCAATATATTACTTTGGTTCAACATTTACATTTATTTGTACCATCTGTTTCATGTGTATACTTTCTTTATAACTTATTCATGTATATATGCATAGATATCAGGAAAAAAATTTATAATTTTCAATAGTAATACGAGATAAACAATAATAATAAATTACAAAATTATAACAAATATAAATTAACTAAATGTAAAATTAAAACAACTGAAAATATAATGATTACCAAATTAATAAAATACTTATTGTAATTTCATATCATAATTCAATAAAAACGATACAATAATGTTGAAATAAAGAAATTGAGAGGTAAATTAAGGAAGAGAAAAGTCTAAAAATTTACAAATGTGTATCTTTGTTTTTATATTCTTAGTTGTACATAAACTATTTTTATGCTTTCAGTTTCGTTAAATTTATTAATAGTGTTTCGTTATATTTTTGTAATAATTTATATTCTTTTGTAAGTTATATAAGTATTATGTCCATTAGTAATTGTTCTAAATTTAATGGTATTTTTACGATGTTATTGAGTAATAAAGGTATATGGATATTAAATTTTATTTATTTGTAATCCTATTTCTTTATAAAGGGCTATAATTCTAGTTATTAATTTCTAGGTCACTAAAACTATTTTCTAAATAAGCGTTGCTTTCTCTTGTTGTTTCTTTATAAAATCTTTATGAAGTTATGGAATAATAAGGATCTGGGGATATTTAATTTTATTTATTCATAATATTATTTTCTACAAAGGGCTATAATTTTATTATTAATATGTTTTTTTCTAAAATTATATACTTTCTGAATAAGAGTTGTGTTTGCTTTCTTCTAAATATTTCTTAGTAATTAAATTATAGTTAAATTTACAAATAATTATATAGTTACCATAGTTATATATATATATATATATATATATGTATATATATGTGTGTGTGTGTGCGCGCGTGTGTGTGTGAGTTAGGTATTTATGTTAAATTTTAAGTAATTTTTGTGCGATTTCTTATATGAAATGCATAATATGAATAAAAATTAATACAAAAAGGCATTTAAAAAGAAATCAACAGATATTACACCACTGCATTACAAAAAATATGCTCATAATGCATTTCTCCTATTATTACACTCCTTAACCTCTATAGCATTTCCCCCTAAAACCAACATTTTGGGAACTTCAAACGAACTTTCTTAGAATCGATACCAATTCTTTTATGCGGTCTCTACAAAAGCTGGTTTGAGAGTACAGTGCAAATATTGTAAATAATGATATTTTCAAAACGAATGAATTAAACTATTAAACAAACATACACACATATATTAGAAAAAGTAACAAAAAAGTGGAATGTGTAAAAACCTACTTCAAGAAAAAATACGTACACAAGGGATGTTCCGAAATTGTGTTTAGTCATTTTTTTTTTGAAAGAGCACATGGTACATCAGATGAAACAAACAATCATCATAAGAATTCACGCCCGTTGCTGGTAAAACGAAGAAAGTAGCGTCACCGGAGGAGAAATGACGCATGCGATGAGCGTCAAAGAAAAGAGGGTAGCAGCACACCAGCGTGCCCGAGTCGTCATTAACAACATATTTGGCATTGGAAGGGGGTGCTATTATCCGGTATGAATGGGCACGTAGGACTAGTCATTCATTCGCTTACAAACGAAGTATGATCAACAAGTCATGTCTCAAGTATGGTCAACTGGTCAGGAAATGACTGGGTGCTGGTGTTACATGTTTACAAAAGGAAGATAAAAGTGTAGACGAAGTGGTCGTCACTCCACATCCATGAATTAAAACCATGATTTTGTCCATGAATATACACTCATGGACAAAATTTAGCGCATCTAGAAGTAATAGCGGGATCATAACGAAACTTGGCATGAAGGTACATGTCTGGGAGATATGCAAATCATTAGAAATGCAGCGTGATTGCGCATTATGTAAAAACGTTAGAGGGCGTTTAACGTTGTTCTCCATGGAGTATAAAACAGGTAACCAAAGCTTGTTTGAGTATGCTGAATCGTTTACAAAAGAGCTGAGGTAGACATGCCATTACGCAGTTTTCGAAGACAATATGAGCAGCTGTCGCAGTTTGAGAGGGGGAGAATAATTGGCATGATGGAAGCTGGGTGGTCAGCTAGACGAGTAGCTCGTCAATTAGGCCACTCTTATTGTGTTATGAGGAAGTGTTGAGACCAGTGGATCCGAGAGATATCATTTACACGAAGACCAGGTTCAGGACGCCCTCGATAGACCAGTCGTCGAGAAGACCGCCACATCGTAAGAAATGCACGCGTACAGCCAACTGCTTCATCGACCGCCATCCAGGCACAGGTCGCACCTTCACTAGGGGCCCCTGTGTCTTCTCGAACCATACGAAGGAGCGTGGCTGAAGGACATTTGGGATCGCGGCGCCCATTACGTGTGCTGCTCTTGACGTCCACCCATCGACGCCTCTGTTTGGAGTGGTGCCGCGCACGAGGAAACTGCACTGCATCGGAATGGAACTAGATCGTCTTTAGCGACGAATTCTGATTCAATCTCAGCAGTGATGACAATTGTGTTCGTGTGTGGAGACCCCGTGGTGAACGCCTCAATCCTGCCTTTGCTTTACAACGACACACAGCTCCCACAGCTGGTGTGATGGTATAGGGTGCCATTGCCTACAAGACACGGTCACCACTAGTATTGATCCGTGGCACCATGACAGCCCAGCGGTATGTCCATGACATCCTGCAACCACATATGTTGCCATTCTTGCAACGGCTACCATGAGCCATTTTTCAGCAAGACAATGCTCGGTTTCACACGGCAAGGGTGTCACAAGACTGTCTCCGCACTGTTACTACCCTTCCTTGGCCTGCCCGATCCCCAGATTTGTCTGCAATGGAGCATATCTGGGGTCATTTGGAACGGCAAGTTGGGCATACCATGAGTTTGAATGAACTAGAGGCAAGGTTACAGCAAATATGGAACGAAATGTTTCAAGACAGCATACAGAACTTGTTATTGCCCGATGGTATCGCATCGTGCATTTACGCTACAGGGGGTTCAACAGGGTATTAAATCCTCCGTTCTTTTACCTTTTTCTCTGAAATAAATGATCCTTTTTCTTTGATTTTCTACTAATCATTTACTTATATCAAAGTATTCATTACGTATGTAAAATTTCTTTTCATTTTGACGACTCCTTCTTGGTGCGCTAATTTATATATATATATATATATATATGTGTGTGTGTGTGTGTGTAATTTAGTTTAACTGGCCATTTTACTGCAGAGAAATAGTCATACGGTACATCACGGACATAGGGCGTAATCACAATCTATTTGCAGTTGATAAAGAAATAATACAAATATTTTAAATTGTCAATTTTCAAGAGAAAAACATGAACTCTGAACTCTGTGCTGCTTAGTAAGGTCTTAGGGCTTTCTCGAAACCAAATTTAGACCCAATTCGTAGCATTACGCTTTTTTTTTTAAACTCCATTTCCACAAAATTAGATGATTTCCGAAATTTGTCACAGAATGCGAATTTATGCCCTATCAGACAAAACAATATATTTCTGAAGATATTTCCAGCCTTCTCTCTCATTGTTGAGTTCTAACATGATTTTTTAGAAGAATACGCGAATACTCCGCTGAATATAAAGGCATTAAATTTAAACCGTGTAAATACACGTGTACTGAAGCTCGTGTGTGTTTCGCCCATGCGTGAATTGACTAATTCCTTGTGTACACCCGAAATGCACCAAAATACACGTTCAAGGTACCGAATGTTGAAACCGAATGTGCAGTTTATCAAACCGCACTGCAAATGAAATAAAAGTTGAACTAAATATTCTTTATATTACAGTATGCCCATTGGGTTTGTACGGAACCCGTTGTTCTCAAGTATGCTCCTGTAGTGTTGGCTTCATGTGCGATCCTCAGAATGGCTGCATAAAGTCTCCGGAAATGATAGGTGAGTATTTTTGAATTTTTTTTAAAAGGGCGAATCATTGACAGGGGGGGGGGGGCGAATTCTAATTTTAAAATAAGTATTGTTTAAAAATTAAAATTGGATTAATTCTTTTAAATTATTGGAAGCATTATTATAAGATGTAACGAAAATCGTACGCATATTGCGTACTGATCAGTTTAAAGTCTGTAATTCGAAGAAATTGTAAAGCAACTTCTTTACCCCATTTGATCAAATAAGCACTGAAATAAATTACCTTCAATTAATCTAAAATAAAAAGTGTAATACTTTTCAGATGGTTAATGATATACTAGTTTGATTTCTTGCTATTTATGCTTGAAAATATCAGGATAACTTTTATGTTAGCCAATGATGCATAGTGTTTTCTTTCAAGCACACTCTTGACTCAAGTATTTATCAAACATCGTTCCATCTTTCCTTGATTAATTTAATTTGAATTTGCCTCAAAAGGTGGGGGAAAAGTCCCAACAAAAGTTTATTTGCCTTATTATGTAAAATTGGATAATTATATTTTAGTTAAGTTTTTAACCTTCTCATTTTACATTGTATTTTATCTGTCATTTTTTAAATCATATTCTTATTATAATTTTAAAAATAATTACCATATGTTTGACAAATGTTTGGTGCAGCTTAGCCATATTCGACTCCTGCGCCATAAGCCCCAGTTGTTCCTTATTCATTAAAATAATTATTGTTTATGCCATGCACGGTCATAATTAATCAGCTACAAGAGATGAAAATGTTGTAGATTTTAGAAACAACCCATCTGCTACCGGTGGTTCATTATTTCCGAATTAAAATTCCAAGTTAAAACAAAACCATTCGAATCTTCTGACCGCAGTATCCGAGATGTACTCGCGAGTTTCATTTCCAACAATGTTAGAGTGAAGCCGCGTGTCCGAGTCCTGATACCACTAGAGATCCGTCATTTCTTTGGGCATACTGCACATTAATATGGAACTGGGCTTCCAAGGCTCTCGTGGTGGGATATTAGAAGTTAGGAGATAGAGGTTATCAATTCGTGTGTCATCCTCGTCTCTTGATCCTGGCGCAGGATAACGTGATTTGTCACTATCATGCTTGTGTCGCATCTAATTGCTAAGCTAATAAACAATCAAACTTGAAATTAAGTGTAAATAAAGTGGCCACAGTAGCCTAGGTAGGGGTGATATTTGTGAGCTCGCTGCTAGGATTGTTTACTTCTAACCCTAGGTTAGAGCCTGTTGATACTAAAAACCTACAGAGTAGTGAAGCTGGGGTACGTTAAATCTGTCCCGGCTTCAAGTCGTCCCTTGGTGGGGAAGTTTGGAGTCGAGCATCGGGACGAACATCTCAAGAGTGGTCGTCACTTGACAGAGTTACAGAATAACGATTTTCTTCGCCAATAGCACTCGTGTCGCTTCTAAGAGCAACGTTAATGAACAATCAATTAAAATAATTCTTACTCAAGAAGCAGTTCAAACTGCGAAAAATGTGAATGGTGTTTGATGTCCTACTGTAAGGGGATGGCTCCGTGTTGTTGTGGAAGTAATAGGTACTATCTTTATCTTTCTAGGATTAAGGTACTATCTTTATCTTTCGACCTTGAAAAAAGAGATCTCTTTCATAAATAATCTCTCAGATTGTTTAAATTTGACAGTAATTTAATAAAGTGAGACAAACCTTTCTGACGCGGTATTGATGCGGAATCTTTAAGGAATCTGTAACGTAAATTGGAAATAAGAGTTTGATTGGAATTAAAAGTTGAGAGAGCACTGATTCTAAAAATATATTATTTTTAGGTTTGTCCATTGGAGAAAATGATTTGTACACCATTGTCGGTGCATCAGCAGCAGCTGTATCTATTGCTGTCGTGGTTGCTCTCATCGGATGCGCTATATGTAGGAAAAGGAGATCGGGGACAAAGATAGAAATGCAAGAATATATTTTTTATTTTGATTTCAGATTGTTACATAAATTATTGTTTGGCACTTTTATCTATGCATTTAAAGTAAAAATAAGCGTATAGTGAAAACAGAGCTTTTCATCAATGCTCTCCAGTAAAGTTCTCTTGGCGATTTTTTTTGACAAGAAAGACGTTTAAAAGGTTTTTGCACTTTTTAGCCGTAGATAAAATTTCTTTGCAATTTAAAAGTACTTTTTTTACATTTGTAATATCATTCCTAGTTTCTTGGTATCTGTACAAAAATTACTTCATAAATAAAAATATCTAATGCAGTTAAATAAAAGGAGATATGCATGGAAAAAAAACCACGAACTTTCAAATCGCCAAATTTTTTTTAAATCTATTTATTATTTGAAACTCGGTACGTTGATGGATAATTATGAGTATAGTAAACCTAAATTAGGGCAACCTTTTAGGATTTCTTGAAAAAATTTGCTTTAATGTTCTACACTCTTTATATAATGTATTTTTGTCGCTAGTATGCAATGCCGAACAGTACAACGGCTAAAACGTCTGGTTTACAATCATATAGTCTCAAGTTTTATTTTACCGATGCATTTTTCCGCACAATTTATTTTAGAAAAACTTTACCCCACTCCACATCTACATTTCGTGTAAAATATCTTTATTATCAGAATAATAATATTGCATAAATTACCATCGATTTTCTGCAACTTTTTTTATTCGATTAATATACAAACATTACATAATACACCATTATTGTAGCATTCTGTAACTTAACAATTAAAAATATATTTACAGCTATAAAATTTTTACATACATTTTATATCCCCTCCACATACTGGTGTGACTAATATGTATATACATTTTTTGTCAACCTATCTAGGTTTAAGAAATTCCTTTTTAAAAAAGATTTCAAGGTTTATTTTGGTTGCTAATCTAAAATAATTTCCTATAAGGGAATGAATCATATCCCAAAAAATTATATTCCAAACTCATGTACAAAAATTTATTTTTATGTAATTTTTAAGTATATGTATTATTCGATGATAGGTATTCAAACACATTGAATTTGAATTTGAACAAAACTATTAATAAAATTTAACTGTGAGAGCATATTAACTTGATATTTAGTATACTGAAAACCTGATTCAAAATTGTATTAAGTATATTTGTATAGTAATTATTTTATTAGAAATTTTAAATTTAATTCTAACAAAAATATAGGTTTTGTATTGCCACAAAATTAAACGCAAGATATAAGCATCAAATAGTGTAATCGAGGCACAAGTTGTAACAAACGATATATATCAATTTAATTATTCGTTTTTGTTCTCAGTTTTTGTATGATTAAGATGCAAAATATGATACAATTATGTTAATCTATAGTTATGAATTACATTTATGTGTATAATCACAATAAAAATTTTCATAAATATTTTCTAATTTCCTAGGAGTGACACTAAACAGGATAAATGTAATTGTATTGTGATTATTCTCAAATCAGAGTCTTTAAAGTTTGAATATGAATATTATGTACTTGATAATGATTCATTTTACTTCTGATAACTAAATTATCCATCTGATGTCTTTTTCAGGTTTATGCTCGATAATAGAGATCAAAGTAAGTACAATTGTATTCTGAGTTGCAATTAAATACTTGTTCCAGATTCTTTATTTACTTTGAAGAACTTAAACTTAAGCTATAAAAAGTATACACATTTTTTCCTGTACTTTTGCAACGCACAACGTTGCTCGATTATTTTTCAAAAACGTAAAATTATTAGACGAACACCAAATGTTTTCAAAATTAAAGCAATACATAGAAACTTTTTTAAATTTTTGCTAGCAATATAAGAAATATTCTGTGAATGTGTTTGTTAAAGAAAGGAATAAGAAAACCCGGGAATATGTTTTGAGTAGTAAAATAATAGAACGATAAACATTTATGTTATTTGAATAAATTGTCTTTCCTTAAAATTTTTGGGATTTAATGAAATCATATTAGTTTTGCAAATCACTTAAAAAGAAATTATTTTATGATTTAACATTACCTCAGGGGTTTATATTCTTTAGATGACCCTGAAAAACCATAGTGATCTTTTTTTCCCCCTATGAAGTATACTGCCTTTGATAAACTCAAGTGAAGCTCGGCGACGATACTTCCGCTATCCTACTGTGTTTTCTACCTATCTCCAAGTTATGTTATTTTTCAATTTTTTTTTCTTTCATTTTTTCTATGCCTGTATCACAATTACATACGAATTGGCGCAGCATATCCGAAACGAATTTTTACTTATTCGTATTCTTTTCATGAGTTTACGTAATTGACTATGGTTTTATGTTTTTTTTTTTTTTTTTTTAATTTAACGAGTGTTTGTCACAACTTGATTAAATATCTCCCTGGTCCAACAAATTTTACAGACGGCTAGAGTCATCCAAAAAAAAAAAAAAAAGAATGTTAAATAATTTTAAAAAATACTTTTCTAATTGCTCTCATCAATACAGAACGTGAGCGTTGTCACAGCAATCGACTCCGTACAAGTTTCTGCGATATGCATGTTAAAATAACCAGGTTAATCCTTTTGACATGCAAATAGTTAACGACTGGGAAAAATATGCAAAAAAAATGCTGAAATAGATTAAGTAATATTTCAATTTCAGATAATAATTAAAAAATGAAAAGATAGCTTTTTCTCATAATTACTCTTTTCTGCTTCTACGGTTTTCAGGACGACATTCATTTTTCTGAGATTTTCTATAGATTAATAAAAATTGCTGTAATTCTCGACTCGAAAATAAAATTGATTTATATAGTAGGGACAAAAACAATGCTATCATTGGTAGGTTAGTATATCGTGTAGTTTTTGATAAGTTGATATTTTGATGCAATTAAAGATAGGTTTTCGTCTTTAAATTTTCAGCCTCTGCGATAAAAGAGGACCGTTCAGAAAGTTTTCAATTCGTGCAAGAATCCAATGTCGATGGAGAAGGACATCGAGAAAATTTGTACGTATATCCATCGAACGTGCACCACCCTATTCAAGAATGTATCTATGAGAATGTGGAAGAGGAGAAATGTAAGATACTTTTATGAGTTTTGTAAATTCTTTTGTTTATATCAATATAAATGTGGCCAATTATGATTAAAACTGTAAATCATTCAGTGTAAGAAAACCTTTAACAGAGAAAACAAAACAAGCATTGTTAATAAGGAGGATTAAAATTGCCAGGGTACGTAGAGGGTGTGTCATCCATGTTTATCTATGACGGCAACTTTAGAGAAATTGGAAATCGCTCAAGTACTTCAAGTTTGTTAATGGTTTTCTTAAGAAGGTAAACTCCTTAGATGACTCCAATTTTAGTAATAAGGGTGAAATTAGAAAAGGCGACAGTGAAAGAATCGATTATCCCCCATCCGAATTGATAAAGCACACATTTCACCGAGTATCATTTTATTCATAGGGAAAAGAAATAAACCAACAAAATTACTGATTCTTAACCCTTTTAATGCAAAGAGCTATATATCATTATTACTTATTTGTTTATTTATTTCATAAGTTTATTTTTATTATTTGAAGGCTTTCTTTTATTAGAAATACATAAAAACAAGCTTTTCGTGAGAAAAACGTGTGACGACGTATCATTGTTCAACACTAAAAGGGTTAGTACTAATCACACTCTTCATAACAGAATATTCATTTAGTGAAAATAATTTTGAATAGATAACATTAATTTTTGGAAACAAACGGTGGTTACATCAACATTTTGTGTTCTGCCTCAAGAAAAATTTTAAGAGTTTCTCTACATAAAATGTTTCTACCCCATCAACAGCTACGCTCCGACTCTTAATTTGAATGGCTTTTAGTTATACATTATACATTCATTATATATTTATTTCATTTCATTATATATTCATTATTTCATTTCATTATATATTC
>BMAW01116638.1:71771-101105 GCA_019974015.1 Nephila pilipes
ATTATATATTCATTATTTCATTTCATTATATATTCATTATTTCATTTATACTTATTTCATTTATACATTCATCCGCCAAAATGGAGGATTATTAAGTGCAATTGATAGACTTATTCATGTCTGTAAAACTTCAATAACGCTTCTTTTTAAATGATGTGATCCTTGTAGCGATTTACGAATTGCAAGTGCTTTAGAAAGAAGCATTACTAAAATGTGTTTGAAATTGTATGTTACTGAATTCATTTCTCATTCATTCGTATTAAATTTAGCTTACAAAAAGGATGAATCGGATGTCTGGTATTGTGAAAGGAGTTCGTAAATAGCTAATTCACCTGGATAAATTTATCTTTCAGATTCTCCGCTACACAAAATCCAGTTTACTTTTACCGAGGCTGCTAATAACGGGGCAATATACGAAAATACCCAAGATTGTAAAACAAAACTGGTCGACAAAAGTGAAGAAGGTAATATTCTAAAATTATTTAGCAAGAAAAAAGAAAGGCTTTCATATGTAATTTTTTATTAATTGTCGCATTTGACATGGAGTGACAAAGTCATATCAATGTAAAATTTCTAGTTTGGGGTGCAAAGGCACATTCATACTGATTTTCTGAGATTAAAAATATCTCATACCCCTCCCCCATTGTGACTACATGTTTTAAAATTAATTAATTATTAAGGTTTTAGGCATAATTTCTTAGAAATTCAAATTATGTTAATCAATCCATCGAGGTTCCAAGTCCTCCTTTGAGCGTGGTATGGAAGTTTAAAAAGAGAGGTGCTAGGTCAAATGTCGTCCTCGTCTCTTGACTAAGGTTCAAAATAATGAGGTCCGTCGTCAATAGTCATTGCTTCTGTTTCTAACTGCGACGTTAATAAACAATCAATCAGTCAGTCAAATTTTTCTGAATATTAAAACAAGCATTGAAAATTATGATTTAAAGAGGATAATAGCCTTTGTTGCTCAACATCTCATAAAACTAATAGATCAATATGATTTAGAGAGAAATTTCCTATTTCCTGAAAAAATTTATTTTTGCTGAAAGAATAATTTTGAGTGTTTATTCTCTGATTCAGCCAGAGGTTACAAGGAGAATGGATGTATAAAATTAACTTCTCCTAGTCAGACGATTCCTAGTTCTAAAGGCATAAATGAAACACGTTATCTGTAAATCCCCAAACAAGTACAAGTAGCGTTGTGACATTCAATGTACTCTGCAACTCTTATATAGCATGGAATTAGCCGTGACATTCAGCTTCATTTTGAACAATGTGAAAAATTGGTATTGTATTTCGATTTGAAGATATTTTCTTTAAAATCTTCAGATTCTATTTTTAAATGATTTATTTCAAAATAAAGAGGTTGATTTATTGATTTATACTTCGAAAAGCTTCAAACAATCATACAGTACGAGAGACTTTCTGGGATCCCTTTTATTACACATTCGATAAAGAGAAATAGTGCATAATCATTTTTGATTTCGAAATAAGATTATTTGCATTGTTTCTAATTTCTCAATTAATTTACTGTTTCTTATTTATTGTTAAATTTTGTAGGCAATCTGAAACAAATTCAATTTTCAGAATTATTTGAAATTGTTGTACTTTACTTTTAATTACTTATTGACCGTATTCTAAATTATATTATCCACACGAAATCAACGACTTTAAGTATGATAAACATCACATCAATAAAGGGTTCTTGGTTATATAGAATCTTTAATGGCTCTGAAATCTAGTGAGATATATTGCATAAAACTCAAGGCAAAAATACAACACTTTTTCTATGTAAAATAATTTATAAATCGAGATTTTTGTATAAAGAATCAAATGAAATTTAATAACATTATTTGCATGAAGTAAAACCAGTATCATTTAAGAAATTAAAAATATGTGGTTGCGAAATTTCAACAAAACCGAGTCGTTTAAATATAATACACACCAATAAAAGTTTCAAGCAACCAAAATTATAATTCTTGCTAGTTTTTATCTCCAAATTTAAACATTTTGTAATTATATATTGTACTTATTTCGTAATGATTGAACTTTGGTGTGGTGTGTTATGCTTTCGGTTAAACGGATAACTACTTAATTTCATTTATTTTCGCAGATGGATCACATTTCTACGAACAACCCAAATCCATAAAGAAAAATATGAACTCTGCAGCTGAAATGAATGTTTATGAAAATTCAATGTATGGTTATGGGGATGAAAACATCTACGCTAATACTTGAGAATATTTTTTAAATACTTATACGGATAAGACTTTCTGAATATATATATATATATATATGTGAAGTCCGGGTATCCACAATGATGATACTTCCGTTCATACTAAGTTATTTATTCTTATTTACAGCGATTAATATGTACAGCCACTTGAATATAGTTAATTGAGAAAAGCGTAAGTAATGTTCATAATACAGATATATGAAGACAGTTCATTTCAGTCAGACGGTTGTGCTCCGTGCACTTATTTCGTAAAACAGTTTTAGCAGTGATATGTCTCAGACACTCCGTGTGCCCACACACTAGCGTAATGGCGTCTTCCCGCGCAAACGTCTTCTTTCCCCTAGCGGCATGTCGCCGAGATATTAGCAGCGCACTCTGGTGGTGAGACGTTCTAGGCGATAAGTCAAGTTCGATTCCCACACATATATATATATATATATATATATATAAAGGTTTTACACTGAATGTTTTTGAATGTTTTAATTTTACTTCTAAGAACAAAACAAAACAGATTCCCTCAAAGAACCATTTCTTAGTGAATTTTGTACAGATAACATAATTCGGAAATTTGATAGAGTTTTCCTTTTTTTTGTATGTAATTGATTTTCAGTTCTGACGACGGATGTAACATTTTAACATTCTCTTGATTTTATTTTTATGCACTCTGTATGTTATTTTGTAATATATAAAGAAATAAAGAATAAATCAAAAAAGTATATTATTCATTCTTTCCCTGGAAACAACGTTGTTTGCACCACAGATTATATAAAATGTAACTAAATCAGCAGAGATGAAGAAATATAATGAAATACCCCAAAGTAAGGTTTTTTTTGGTCAGCATTTTGAAGATAAATCATTAAGGGGACTTCGCAGCCTAAAAATTACTAAAAATTCGACTTCTTTAACACTTATATTTGGTAATTTTCCTTGATTCATCTTTCGATTGATACACTTGTATAACTTTCTAAAACACTCGCTTACTGAAATAATGCTTGAGTAAATATTTCCTCATTAAATGTTTGTGCATATTATGTAAGTTTTTATTTCTTCAATGATTTCATTCTCCCACAAAAAGTTTGGAAATTTGTCCCCCAGGAATAAAAATTTTCTCTTGTTCATTACTAATATATTTTACTATCTTAATAAACTTCGCCTCTCTGCTTTTTTAGTTTGTATTTTTTTATTTTATTAACGTCACACTAGACACAATACGAGGATTAATCATTAAAATTAATACTCTAGATTATTAAAATCTTGGAATTTGTATCCTTAACCATCATATATTTTTATACAAATATAAGATTTTGATATTATGACATTAACAAATTCTTAAATGATTTTATTATTATTATTATTTGGCAAATTGTTTTATTTTCTTTGCACCAGATGCAATTAATATACTCTCAAAAAAAGATCAAAACTGTTTAAAAACATGCACTAAAACTGCGTGAAAATGCCACTAATTCTATGAAAAACATATAACTAATATTTTAAATTCACATTTTACGTTAATTGAAGCTTGTACTTACTTTTTCGGAATTATGAACTTTAAAAGAATTTTTCTCGGTTTGTTTTTTCCCAGTACATCAGCGCATTTGAAAAACTACACTTTCTATTTTTTTCTGAGCCTCGTATGCAATGCATGTAGTAAAATTACGGATTTATTTGCAATAAAGTAAATACTTGTTTTTAAAAACATTAAAATGTAATAGTTTTAACTGTTTTTGCTGTATTTTAACATTTATATCAATATTAAATCCCACCACCACCACTTAATGTTGTGTAAATGTTTACGAATTCATGACCAGAGCTTTTTTCCCGTACGAGTTCTGATGTCACTGAAAGGGTCAAAATAACCTAGTGGTCATGTTCGGGAACTTGATGAGGTATTGTTTCCTTCAAGCCATGAATTCAAAATTTGATGCCACTAAAGGTCCGCCATGTTGCGGAACTGATCCCAGTTCAATCTGTCAGGATTTTGAGTCTTTACGTTGGCTTGATGTGCAAGTTGGTGAATAGATGCCAGCTCACGTATCACTCTCGTCACTTGATCGAGGCCCAAAATTACGTGGTCCTTTGCCAATAACCTTCGTTTGGCTAATGAGTGTGACGTTAATAAACAAACAATCAATCAATCAAAAGCTTAAGATACATTGTGTAGTTGGTTCTCGTTTCTCTTAAATGCTCTCTTTAGCAGGGTGTGGAAATTAAATAAGTGGGTTTGTCAGCTCAGGTGCCAGAGCTGATTCAAAAATAAAAAGTAAACCTCAAACAAACCTGCTATTTCATGAAAGAGAGACTTTAATGCGTAGTCAGTTCAAGTAAAATAATTATAAACTCATTTCCTGCTTATTTGCAGATTTTAACCTTGCTAATACACTTCTAAAATTAAAGTTCTATACTTAAAATCCTAATCGATCTTCGAACCTGATCAAATGAATATACCATATTCTAACTTAGAGTAATTTTATCAACTTCTTTCAAACGGCAAGTTAAAATTACAAGCAGTTTTATTTTATTATAATACACTAGAAATAATATTTTTAGATCTACGAAATCGTACAACACAAATGAACTAGAAAAGCGTTCAGTGACTAGTACAATACTTGTTGTTGTTTTTATTCTTATTGACATTAGAACAGGTGAATTTTTAAGTTTAATCGATGTTTTTCAGTGCGAATTGTTTGCTGAACTTAGTAATTCATTCTTTGGAAACTTTTATTGTCATAAAATTTTACGTGTATATGTGTTATCTTTTATACTTATTTATCTTTACCGTTGTGCAAACTTGAAAAAAATTCCGGTAATTCTGGTCACATTAATTATTCAGTATACGATTATTAACCCTTTTTCTTTCAAAAATTGGATAGTACATTTGTCAGGCGCTTGTAATTTTTGACCTTTAAAACGTTTTATGCTCAGGCAGCTGATATTTTGTTTTTATAAGTACTAATATAGTCACAAGAAGTTTTTGCTGAGTAAAACAATACATTCTGAAGAGTTATGAATATCACTTTGAATGCACAATTTTATATAAACTTCCAACGTCCATCAATTTACTTTCTTAATAACTAAATTAAATTGCTTACTAAAATTTAAAGTTGAAATACGTACAAAGGTTGTTCAATAAGCTCTTAGGAAATCCAACAGATGGCGCTCGTAGCATCAAAAAGTCGAAAATGATTTGTTTCGAATGTACCATATACGCATCACTTGCGATCGTCGTTCACGGCCGAACATACAAAGTACGCATCACTAGAGAATGAGCTCAGGAACCGAACGATGCATATTTGCATTCTAAGGTTTAAAGTTTTCTAAGTATCTCCATATGGCACACTGTGTCCATTACTTTTGAACTGAATAGTAGTTTTACGATCACGACCTTCAGTTTGATCACAGTCTGCCTTAATTCAGTATTTTGCTCACCAGCTGTTGTGAGGTGGGAGGAAAGCGTAATGTAAACAAAATGAATTCGGCTCTTTGAAATTCTACGTGATGCACATTCGTGTTTCCATTTTTCACCGAATGCTTTTTTTTATTGTTTTTTGCGATGCTTTTTTTTATCTATTTATTTTTAGAGCTGCACCGTCATTGCTGTTTGACTTTGAGTTGCTTTTGAATGCATTTCTTCTACTTCCCGTTTTTATTTCGGAAAGCCTTGACTCATGCTTATAATTGCTAAAAAGCGTAGTTTTATCAGAAGAATATACTCACATGTTCGACGAGCCAATTAATGACGAGAGTGTGATTAATTTTCTAAAATGTTTGAAAGGAATATTTCTAGTGATTCTGATGCAGACATTTTATCAGACACGGACAAAACAGGACTTTACGTTTCTCCGCGCGCTTCAAGAATTACCACACTCAGTCTTCACATTAAGTTTTACTACTTCTTGAAAATAGTTTTTATTGTATATATATTTTTTAATTTTAAAGTTTATTGGTATTTTTGTCAGTAAAACTTCGGAATAATTTCAATAGCGTTTCTGAAAACTACTGCTCAAAGTAATCACTTCTTTTTATACATTTTTCTGTAAATTAAAGGAAAAAGATTATTAAATATGCTAATATTTATTACATATAACAGTTTAATTAATAATTTAAAATTTTACCAAAAATTATAACCTTAGGGCAGAAACCTTTTTGGGGATTTTTTTTTTAAAAGTTAGGCTTAGCGACACAAAAAACCCGGCCCATGTGACAGTTCCCTTCGATTCTCCTCCATCACCAAGGAAAGTTTTACTCTAAGGTGTGCTGTACCGAAAGGTTTAAGCATCATGACTAGCTAGACAGCTGTCTAAGTCTCAGTTATTTCTATTCAATGGTTTAACTTTTTCGTCGATTTAAGCAAGAAACGAAATAAAGAAAAAAAGGGGTTGGGGGTGGGGTGGGGAGTGAATTTCTCGAACTGTGATTAAACACTTAAATTTAAAGCTCAACACCGAAGAAGAGATCAAAGCTGAGTTGAATGAAGTTGATGGTGCATCTGCTCCTGTGTTCGCAACTGTTTACAATTGGGTAAATGAGTTTAAACGTGGTCGTACATACACAAAACATGAGAGTCGCTTAGAACGTACAGTGTGACTACTCCCTGAATGATCGACAGAGTCTCCCATATGGTTTTGAGTGTTCGACGAATCAAAGTGCGCGAAATAGCAGAGGTCACTTGCATATCGTAAGGTACAGTGTTTTCAATTTTTCACGAAAAATTAAATGGGAAAAATCTTGTCATGATGGGGGCTACGTTTGTTCTCCGTAGAAAATAAACGCAATTGTGTCGTCGTCTCTGGTGCTATTTTGGCACATTTTCGTCGCTTTTCTGACGAGTGTTTGCATTGATGTGTTGATGATGACTGTTGACAAAAAGTGGATTAATTATTGCACTCCAGATACGAAGAGAGACAGACAAAAAAAGTGGATTTTTGACGGCGAACGGACTCCGAAGAAAGCAAAGATGGTAAAATCGGTTGCCAAGGTGATGCCCAGAAGTTTTCGGGATAAATGCGGAATCATCTACGCAGATTACTTGGAAAAAAGGAACAATTAACTAGAAAACGTTATGCGTTGTTATTGCACTCGTTGAGCGAATAAATCAAGAATAAAACTTCATCATTTGAGAAAGATTTACCTTTTTCTGGAATACATAAAATATAAGCTGTCATTATTCTGTCTCATAGAAGTGATCAGAAAATAAAATGAATCGGTTATTTTGAAAAAGATAGTCCTCAATTTTATCACAAATTTTCACTTTTGTGGTTTAACAATCTTTCAGCTCCAGTGCATGTATTTCGTATGAAAACAGGATGTATTTCATCCGTTATAGAGTTTCTATATCGATCTTATTCCAGCGCTAATTTTCAAATGGATTATCCTATAGAGCTAGGCTTGCATCTCCTTCAATATGAGTACTTTTTATGGTCTCTGTCTTCAAATACACGATATCAGGAAGCTCTAATAATATATATACTAACCAATCATAATACGTCGACAAAAGCATAATAAATGAATGTCATACGACTGCAACGGATGAAATGCCTGAAAAACTGCAGTTTTCTCAATAACTTACCTTGATTATTGTTCGTAAATCCAGTACGGCTTTGCAGCAATATTTTTTATCATGGATTTTATAAAAATGCTTGTGTTTGCAATTTAAAATTTACTTTAGTTTTTACAAACCTTCATTCATTTTGAATTTTAATCCATTTATTGTTTTTTGAATATCAAACTTTGAATCTACATGAAGGCTATTGGAGACTGACCTCGCAGTTTTGAGCCTCGGTCAAGTGACGAGGACGACATCTGAGCTGGCATCTTCTTCTCCATATTTCCACACCACACTCCCTTAAGGACTTACAGTCCAGACAGATTTAAAGTGCATCAACCTCCGTACACGGTGAGTCTTTAGTGGACTCGGCGGAAACAACGGTGGTCGTGAATTCGCGATTAGGGCCATAAGCTATCATGAGCATGTTCATTTTCAAAACAGGTCATCTTCTCAAAGGAAAAAATGTTTTTTTTGGGGAATCCTGTAGGACTATAAAGAATAAAGCAGGCATTTTACTTCATGTGTAATCCCTTTAAGGTAGAAAATACTGATTTGCCTGGACATATCAAGAAAAGGAATATATTTTTTGTTTCTTCTGCAAATTTATAAAAGCAGAAAAATCCTCTTTTCATAGTGACTGACTCGGTTACAAAAACGTATAAATGAGACCTATTCCAGATAGAAAGATTGAAAAGGAATTTAGAAAAATATTACATATGCCCTATCACATATTAATTAGAAACTTAAAATCTATGGCTATATTTCAAACAATTAAGGAGTCTGGTGAAATGACAAGTCTAAATTGTTGAATTTTTTGTTAAATTTTTGCCTGTGTTGAATACAGATGTTTCGATTGGTGTATGAAGGCAATACAAATGTATTATCCGTCCTCTTCTAACTGGATAAATAAAGAGACAAGTTTGTTCATTATCTGATGTCTTTTCACTTTCATTTCACTTTCCTCAACAACTTTTTTACTCTGGATATACCTGGATCTTACACTAAGCCACACAATTACGAAATGGGAAATTAATATTTATAAAAAAAATTTCTTATAACGCAAATTAGGTCTATGTAAAAATGTGATAATTAAAAGGCAAACAATTATGGGAATTTAAGAAAATGTGCAAAGGAGTTTGTAAGATTTTTTTGCTAAGAGTAGATTCCAGTAATGCGTTCCAAAATAGTATCGATAATTTGATTTATGAACTCTGTATAGTGTAGTGATAATGCGTAATTAAAATTTCATTATCTTCATAAATCATTATTAATTAAATAAGTTAAGGGTGAATTGAAGCAATTAGCTGTAAATAAATGTTATAAATACTAGAAACATTTTACTATACAAATATTTTTTCAGCAAAACGTAAGACTCATTATAAGATCGATTTACAAAAATATTAAATGAATTATTAATAGTCAGGAAAAACATCAGCAACGCAATTGATGGTGATTTCTTCTTTATATATATATATATATATATATATTTGACGGAATTTCTTGAAAAAATAGAGAAATGTATTATGTTACCAGTCATTCTATAAATCACCGAAAAAAAAATTCAAACACTTTTATGACTTCATGTTATTAGAATGCATTTATTTGTTAAAGTTAGAAGCGAACTTGAAGAATAAAAATAAATATACGTTAACGTTATTCTTGGCATTGTTTAAAAATCAAAGTAGTTAAATCTACTATTTCCTGTTGGAGTAGATTCAGTCTACAGGATTTTGATAGGTGTAAAATTATGCTTGTATCTATTTCTTTCTCTTAAAAATTTTATGTAAAATGAAAACTAAATATACAAGACGGCGCAACATCAGTTATAATTACAAATATAATTAATGCAGGGATACTTGCATTTAAAATTTCATAATGATCTCAAATTCAGTTAATTATATAAGTTATGCTCATGAAAAAAAGATATAAATAAACGACAATAAATGCTAGAAATGCTAAGAACCGAAAGAAAATAAAATATTACAAGTATTAAAAAATCACTTTAAGCATAAAAATACTCAATATATCAGTGATTTGTGAAAATATTAAACTAAATATAATTATCCAAAAAAGATAGAAGCAACGTAATTGATGAAAAGCTTTTTCAAGATGCTAAACAAAATAATCATTATTTTTAGGTAACCCCCATTTAAAATGTTGCAAGACTAATATACTTGTAATTAGAAGGAATATCTTGTAATTAGAATAAAACACGAGACGTATTTTGTAATAAGCAACTTGACAAATAACCGAAATTACAAATCGGAAAGCAATTGTATATGAAAGCAATAATACTGGACATCAATATTTGATTCCATGTTTATGTCTGAAGTATTATTAAAAAATATAAATAAATACTATATTATTAATTATATTTTATTTCTAGCACCAAAAATGTAATTGCTTCTTTTTATCCAAGCTTTCATTTAATTTTCTATGTTTATATATATATATATATATATATATATATGCATATATTTCTAGATCACAATTTGTACTCAAATTTTGTACACACTTCCTATTATCCTAGCGAGTTGAAATTTTGTATACACATATGACCTCCATGACTATGGCGGGCTCAAGCAATGGACAGACTTAGGAGGCCCGAGGCTTCCACTTATCAACGTCAATTGAGTTGAAATTTTGCACACACACATAGGTCACGCAATTGCTTTTTCTTCTTATTGTTCTGGACTAAAAGAATTAAGTTAATATAATTAAAAACATTTTAAATGAAATTTTATTCAAAAATGAAATAAAGATAGTAAAATAATATACCAGAGGCTACATAATCTTCATTCTACATAATCATCAAATTCTTGAGACATTAATATTTCTTTTGATTTCATATGTAAATTAGTAGGTACAGTGCTTAATTTATAGGTGATTATCTAGGTATCTTTGTTAAAAGTGCCTCAAACTTTTTTACTTTATACATTACTTTACATTTATATATATATATATATATATAAATTAAATTAAATTAAACCAATAAATAAATTTTGAAGGATTAAAAGAATTATTAGGGAAGAAGAATATTATTCATTAGATAATATATAAATATAAGTGCTTGGAAAATCTATGAGATGGTGCTCGTAGCATCGAAAATTGTTTGTTTTTAGTAAGCCTGCTGTTTATGCCTCAGCTATTTCAACCACATGTTTTTATTCTTATTACCGATTGAAGCAAGAAACTTTTGTTTCTTTAGAAATATGGAAAAAAATGAGTTTAGAAAGCTGATTAAACACTTATATTTAAAAGTGATTATACACTTCAATTTATTCTAAGTATTACTTTGGATATAGACTACGAACTGAACTGATAGGATCGGAAAGAGGAAAATAATTTTCTATTCTCATTATGCATGCGTTAGAAAGTAGCTTTTTTGAATAACTGAAATGTATTGAAATAATTTTAAGCATTTTGTTCCTTTTAAAAGAACATAAAATCGATTTGATTGAATTGGCGCATGAATTAAGTGAAAACGTCCCTTCGGACTCTGTTTTTCCAAAAATAAGAGGAATTACAAATTACAGGATTTATCTAGGGTAATTTTTTTGAACATATCAACAGGATTTAATGAGATTCTGTTAATTAGTTTAGTTATTATGTTATGTTAAAGCTTTTCTTTTATACTTTGTGTGATCCATTTTGAGATTTTGAAGTCAATGAAAATTAGTATTTTCTGTGCATATGAGAATTAATAGTTGTAAATGTGTAAAAAATTAATACTTTAAAATGTATGAATTTGATATTTTGCACTATATAATAAATATTTATTTGAATGCATGATAATTATTGTTTTCAAGTATATGAAATCGATATTTTGAAATGTATAATAATAAATATCTTGAAGTGTATAATATTAAATATCTTCAAGTGTATAATATTAAATATCTTCAAGTGTATAATATTAAATATCTTCAAGTGTATAATATTAAATATCTTCGAGTGTATAACAATCAATATAAGTAAGGCTTTCATGAATAATTTAGTAATGTCATTCTGTAATGTACAGGTGAACATTACAGGACGATTGTATGCCACGAAAGCCTAATGTTACCGTCTGCCTTTAGAGGGAGATTTATAAGGGGCGAGTGTGTTACATGTTTGCTTACATAGCACTCTGGTAAAAGGGAAGCACTTCAGAATACAATCGTCCTCCTCAGAGAGAGAGAGAGAGATTTGTAACTTATCGCAATTTAATGTGATAAATTTATGAAATAATAAAGTTATATGTTATCATGAACTATGTTTATTTTATTGGTCTGAAGTTTAAAGACAAAAAGGTAATTAAAATTAAGCAAGGCTAAAAGTTTAGTAATAAGTAAACTTGAAGTGATTAAATTATTAGTTAAGAAAAGAGAATAAGATAATGAAAAAAATTTATAAATCAGAAGTGGGAAAAAAAGATATAAGTATTGAAAAGAAGTGTGTGTTTCCTACTCATAGTTCCTAATATATTTGCCCTGTGATCACATTGGTATATTTCATGACTTTGATCAACTTATTTTTCATATTATTTACGATACCATCAAACAGCTATATTTTATAATAAAACTCCAGAAAAGAGCTCTCAATTTATTAACTACGAAACCATACTAGACAAATATCCTAAAACTGATTTATTGTTTGGAGAGTCAAATTATACTGTCTTCCTCGGATTTATTATTAACATTAAAATAAGTATATTTGAAAGTTTAATGGATATGCTTGTTTACAAATTGCAAGTTGAAACTATACTCGTTATAAAATATTTCATTGTTTTAATGTAGTACTAAATTGCATTTGGTATACTTTCCCACTCAGTGATTCTTAACATTACATAACGATAAAACTTTAACCGATAAATCAAAGAAAATTGTATTAGTTTTTTCAGAATGCAACTGTTAGTCATGTTTTCTGAGCTGCCGCTGCCAGTTTTCATTCTCTTTTTATCCTCAATCTTATTCTCAAATAATATATATAATCAATACGAAAACTGAAAAGAGGTACTTTTCAAGCACTTGTCAAAATGCGTTTGCATAGATTGTCGCTGATAATTTGATTCTATACAATCAAAAGTAATTTTACCTGGAGAAAATTATATAATCTGAAAAATTGCTGTATATCAATTTCATTATAGAAGAAGGAAAGGCGGATATCTATTTTAAATCTTATTCATTTTCAATATAGAGTATTTGATTTTAGACGTAAAATGAATGGAAAAAAAGGAGTTAGAAATATTAAAGATTCTATTCACTATACGAATGTCGTCAATAAATATGATATAGAAACTAATGCGCTTTAATTTTACCGTGGCAATGAAACCGACGAGTCAACCTGACCCAGCATCACCTACACTGAACTAAATGGAAGTTAGATTCTTTTTTTATTCAAATTGAAGTGCCAGTATGCATTAGTTTTAGTTTATCTCACAAAGGTTGTAGTAGCTTCTCCTCATTACTTAACTCTACAGACATCGAAGCGTTTAATTAAATAATCAATAAGGTCACAAATCCAATTTAGGTGACCACACAAAAGAATGTTCTTACATTTTATTAACTATCATCACAGACTATTCGAGATTGCTTTCTCTCGAATCTCTCAACTCGAGTTGATCCTACTTTAGAATTAAACAATACATTTCCAGTTCACCAATGCCCTTGTATCGAGCGAGACACTTCTTAAAAACGGTGGTATCTACTCCAATGACCACTTACATGAACTACGAATCGCTTACAATAGATTATATTTACAGCCGATTAGCCGTATCAATTTCCTCAAACTTCCTCTTTATTTACATCTACCAGCTTCTCATTACTGTCGATTTCTCTTAATCCTTTCAATATACTTTGCTTATATATATCTATCATTAATTATGCACTTATTATCCCGTCCGTCCCGAGATCCTCTAAAAAGCGGCCAAACATTTTCATCCGTATAGCCGCCGTAAACTAGCCGAAAACTGTCCAAACGTATTTTCTCTCATGCACGGGATTGCTTTACGTTCGTTTTGCACGCATTTTTTTTTCAAATTCCTTTCTCTCCTTTCAAGGTCAAAACGTCCCACATCGTATACATATCTTCGTACTCTGACTTTGTAAAGCAATTCATTCAGTTTAAGTTACAAGATAAAACAACACCAAACGCTACACAAGGAATGTAATCTACAGGAAAAAAAACATGACATTTCTCGTCACGCAATCTTTGATTTAAAAAAAAGTTTATCTCTTATCCAAAACTATCCTCGTAATGTCGTTACACTGACCACATCGTTGCAGGCTGTGGCTGTGCGAATTCATATCCGCACTTTAAGCATAGTCGGCTGCATTTACCACCACCTAACAATGTTGTGTCATAAATGGATTTGAACCACTTAGTCAGCCAATTACGAGCTCCCTTCCTTTTGCTTGTTGATTTTAATAGACACTGCCCTCAGTGGGGATATGATGGTACAAATTCCCGTGGTCGGCAGATCAAGCAATTGATCTCTGATTACTTTCTCTGTCTGCTGAACACTGACGAGAAAATGTATTTCCATGCTCCCGCTCGGATATTTCATTCCCTTGAGGTAGCCATTTGCTCACCAACACTGCTACTGTCGTTGACTTTCAAGGTTCTTAATGATTTACATAATAGTGATCATTTCTCTCTCCTAATCTCCCAGGTTCATGGTAGTGGGGTGCGATTACAACCCCCCACTTACCGCCTCGACCGGGCACATTGGGATTTATTCACACGGCTAGCGGTTATTACCGGTACAATGGTTTAAGATCGAGATATTGATAACTCTATCCGGAATGTCACTGACTCTATCGTGCATGCTGCTTATGTAGCGATACCGAAGAGTAGAAATTCACAGAGGAAGATGAGTAAACCATAGTGGAATAAGGATTGTCAAACATCCTACCGGGAACAAAGAAATTGTGGGGTATTTTCAGACGATATCACACAACCTCATAGCGTTTAAAAGTGCAAGAGCGTTTGCTCTCAAATGATTCATAGTCAGAGAGAATCTTGGATCAGGTGTGTCTCTTAAATCACATCGTCTACGACAAGTCAACAGTTGTGGAGAAAGGTAAAAGCAGCAAACTTCCTGTATCGGGAATTTTCCATCCCGATACTGGAAACTGCATATGCTATGCATTCTTCACCTGTCGAAGTGGCCAATGACATTGGCCACTCTTTTGCTAGTGTGTCAAGCTCCGATTCTTACAGCGCTACATTTTTAGCGACTAAGAATCATACTGAGCAGACGCCTATCAACTTCAGGTGTCGGCAATCACTCCCTTATAACTGTGACTTTAACATTATGGAATTGAGAAAGGCTCTGTCCTTAGCTAACAATACCAGTCCAGGCTCTGATGGTATTACATACGATATGCTTCGCAACTTGAGCGAGGATTCACTTGTCAGTCTCCTTTACCTATTCAACCGAATATGGAGGGAGCATGTGTTTCCTAGCCAGTGGCAGGAAGCAATCGTTATTCCTATTCTGATGCCTGGTAATGTTCCAAAGAACCCTCTCCACTATAGGCCTATCGCTCTGACGAGTTGCCTGGGTAAGACGCTAGAACGTATGGTCAATGCCCGTCTCGTTTATCAAATGGAAAAGGATCAATGCATTCCTCCGTTTCAGAGTGGCTTCCGTAAAGGAAGATCCACAGTAGATAACATCCTTCTACTCGAAAGTCAGATTCGTTCTGCTTTCGTACGGAGGAATCATTTGGTTTCTATTTTCTTTGATATCGAAAAAGCATATGACCGTACTTGGCGCTATGGGATACTGCGCACTTTATACGGTTATGGTCTGAGAGGCAATTTGCCTCTTTTTATTCAAATAATTTTGTCCTTCAGATTTTTTTCGAGTACGTGTAGGACATGTTTTATCCGACGCTTTTATACAGTTTGAAGGAGTTCCTTAGGGCAGCATTTTGAGCCTCACTCTTTTCATTTGTCACATTTCTTCCATACTTTCTCATCTGCAACCATCTGTTCATGGATCATTATAAGTCAACGATCTGTAGATTTCCTGCGAAGGATCGTCAATGCGTATCTTTGAACGAAGACTTCAGACCACAGTCGGTAACCTGGTTACATAGTGTGATGTGAATGGGCGTAGTATTTCTGTCAGCAAGAGTAGTTGTCTGTATTTTTGTAGGATACAGGGTCTCCTTCGGAATCCTAACATTCGCATTTGTGATACATCTATTCTTGTCATCCCTGACGTCTGCTTCCTCGGAGAAATTTTCAACCGCAAACATACTTTCCTTCCGCATATTTTACATCTGCGGAATAGGTGTGAGAAATCCCTCAACATTTTGAAGGTGTCGTCCAAAACCTCTTGGGGAGCGGATCGAATTTCTTTACTCCGAATGTATCAGTCGGTTATTCTGTCCCGGATCTACTACGGATGTATTGTTTCTGCATCCGTAGTAGATCTGGGTATTATCGGTCTGCAAAAATACCTTGCGGAAGCTTGACCCAGTCCACCATAATGCTCTGAGAATCTGCTGTGGTGCGTTTCGAACGTCACCTGTTCAGAGTCTCTATGTGATTTGTAACCAGCTACCTTTGGCTTTACTGCACCTGAAACTGTCGCTCTATTATCATTTCAAAATGTCATCTGTTCCTTTACACCCATTGCAGAACATTTATGTCAGCCCCTCTTTACAGAGATTTAACAGTGCTTGGCCATCTTTTATCCATCCTTTCTCTGAGAGGGTGAAATAAATCATAGAGGAATTTGGCCTGCTTGACTTGGGTGTTCAACAGCGAAATTTTATTAAATATCCTCCTTGGAATAGGCCAAGGTTTGCATATCATAACCCCTTTGCTTCATTCAGCAAAAGCACCATATGTCCAATTGTTTTCCAGAGTATCTTTGTCTTCCATCGCAGTCAGTAATTTACACGGACGGATTGAAAGGAACTGGATACGTCGGCTATGGTGTCATTTCAAATGACATCAGGCACAGTTACCGGCTCGACGCTTCCTTCAGTGTCTACACTGCCGAAGCTATCGCCATTTACTGTGCCCTCAGATTAGTCGAGAAATCCAGTTCTCGAAAGTTCGTAGTATATACTGACAACATGAGCGTCCTGGAAACATTGGTACATCTGGACGATCGCAGTCATCCTATTGTGGTTCACATTGAAGGCATTGTTTGTAGTCTGTATAACAAGGGTTATGTTGCGAAATTCTGTTGGATACCTAGTCACGTAGGTATTTTAGGCAATGAACAAGCGGACTCGGCTGCACGTTCAGCAACAAATCCTCTGCACCTCGCAGTCCCGTTAGAAGACATACATTTTAAAGCTTATTCATCAGACATTGCAGGAATAATGGAATCTTCTGTACAATAATAAACTACTTTCGGTGAAGCCGATCATTGGAGAATGGCCTGTTTTTCCACTGCGAAGAGTGGATGTCAGACTGACTCGCCTTCGCTTAGGACATACTCGATTTACCCATAGATATCTTTTGTTTGCTCCCGAGTGTCCTTCCTACCATGTCCCTTACTCTGTTCATCATATTTTACTTGACTGTCCGTTGTTTGATCATCATCGTCGGATGTTTTTTCATTCATCAGTTTTAAAACTATCTGACTTGGTGGAGGACCCCCCCCCTACCATAATTTATTTGTTTTTTTCGACATATTGGTCTTTTACACCACATTTGAATTTTAAATTTTATCTCTTATCAATTTGTATTTGTCTCATGTTTTTAAGGTAATTTTTTTCTAATCGATTTTAACAAGTGTTTGGCGCAGCATAACCTGCTTTGGCTCTTGCGCCATAAAATCCCACAGTCACTCACTCTAATATATTTTATCACTCCTAAATCTTAATTTCTCCTTTAATTGACACGATTTTTGTCAATTTTCGTAAGGATTGTTCTCTTATTCTATAGACGCATTTTTTTCAACCTGCTTGTGATTGATGGGATGATTATTAAATGAATTATTTGCCTTATATGAAAATTACTTTAACGTTATAATATTTCGCCTCATTCTCGTAGTACAAAGTTTTCATCTATTATTAAGTTAGAAGCATATCGAATTCTTTTCGCTATATTACCTCCTATTCTTTTCTTATTACTTCCGATAAGTGCGTTGTGGGAAAATAATGTCCGTAACACGTAAAAGAAAAACGAGCAGAAACAAAGCAATAAGAACATATTTTCTCAAATCAATTGATACCATAAAATCTTTAAAAGGTAGTTGAGGTGGGGGGGAGAGCCTGAGAACCACTTAAAAAGTTTATGTCAAATTTACTACATTACTTCCCCTTACTACCATCAAAAAAAAAAAAAAAAAAAAAAAAAAACAGACGAAAAGCTCAAGCTATATTTTTAACGAAAGATTCATGACGATTTTCTATTTTTACTTGGAATATCCGTAACATACTGGAATGTGTTTTGATGACTTTTTATATTAAATGGTAGCAATATAACAAATCGGCAGTTTAAATTAGTAGATATTTTTAATTGTATAAAATAAGATAGAGACACATAAAACGAGAAAAAAACAAGATCGGAACAAAAAATATTTTATTTACTTTCGCAACACAATCAGACAAATAATACGTTCATTTTTAATGAAAAATACTTCATAGAAATAAAAAATGGTAAAAAGTAAGGAAAATTTAAAGTGGAGAGCTCGTATCTCTTAGATAAGTTTCTTCAGAAGAATAAATGAATTACGTATTTAACGGTGAACAAATAGCATTCAAGAAGAAAACGCGATAGGTATATATTGTTTTAACTAGTTGTTTATAATTAAAAATTAAGAATAAGATGGGAAAAGGGCAATAAGTATTCGTAGAATGATTCTATTGTTTTTTTATTTGGAAAATAAAATACTCAGAAGAATAGTAAAATAAAATGAAAGGAGGAAACGATATAAAAATAATTCACAAGAGGAATCCAGACAAAAAAATAATAAAAATGAGGTTTTTAACCACATGAAGTTACTGTTTAAAAGAAGACTTCAAAACTGTTGACATTTTCAGTATATTAAAAAAACTTACCAATAGTTGCATTTTTTGTTCACTTCTTCGGCACGAAGCGGCATCCTTTCTTAAGGAAATTTTTGTCAATTCCTTGCTAACATAAGAAATTGTTAGAGGTCTCAAAAAGCAATGAAATAACATGGATATTTGAAAAAAAATGTCAAATAATAAACCATAGTCGTTAAAAAATCAACTAATTGTGCTAAATTGACTTCGGAAATACCTGGTATATTCTTATATATGGCCAGTAGGCGGAAAGGATATGGAAAGGATCTAACAAGTTAATGTAAATTGATTCAATTATTAATTCAATTCAGCCCTAAAAATAATTTATATATTCATGAAAAAATTAGATAAATGCATCTTATACAAAAAAAATTCAATTTCCTCGACTATAAACTGTTTTATACTCTTTGAGCTGAATACGTGAAACAGATTGACGAGCTTATTGACAACAAAAGTAGGAAAGAAGTCTTCGCTAAGAATAAATATTCAATTCTTCCTAATGGAGAATTCCTATACAAGAATACAAGTCAAATCATTGGTATGAATCGCAAGTTAATTTTCTAAAGAAAAAAGCAAAAATTGTCCATTCAAATATTATTTTATAGCATTCCTAATGTTAATCTGAAAAGGAGAACTGTTTATGATTTAAGGTTAACGTGCTTCAAGTGCTTGTGCATTTTGTCCGCCACCCCATGAATGGAAAAACACCAATGCTAATTGAAAAGTATAAAAAAAATTTACAAATAAATCCGTTAATTCGTTATAACCATACTTCACAGTGCCAGTCCATTCTTGGCGAATTTTTTCGGACAGATACATTTCCAATCGGATTCGACTTCTTTTCTGCCGATAGATCATTTGTAAATTATTTTTCAAGTAACCAATGTGATTTTCCTCTTCTGTTAAAACGATAAAATATTTTCCCTCAATGAACATTAAGAATTGGGATTAACCTGAAGTAGAAGAAGCGACGATCCTTTAACTTCAAATTTTTTTTTTCTTGAAACGCTCAGTGGGAGTAATAATTATTTGAAAACCTAATATCAAGGAAAGAGACAAACCAAAGTTCGCCAATTAGGCGAATGATAAATAGTGGTATTGTTATAACGAAAACGAACCAATAATTTTATTCTGCAATGCAATATTTGACAGCGAAAGTCTGTTAAAGACCTGTGGCTCTTAAGGCTCCCGCCTACTGGCCATTTTGATTTCGTGGACGTAATGTTAATCCTATGGGATCCCGACTTTAATTCTCATATCTTTACTATTTAATATATTTGAATGCAATAATTTGCATCTGAAAGAGCAAAAAATAATGAATACTTCTGTAGAATTACTTTTTTCCTCCGATTTTTAAAAATATTTTAAAACGTTTTTCTGAATTTCACTTGGTGTTTGTGTGTGTGTGTCATCAAATTTTCGATCGTTAATTTAACCAACTTTCCATCAAGCTAGAGCTCTGAAACTTTGGGAATCGTTCTTCTCGCCTAACAATGCAATATTTAGATATTTCCGACAAGTTTTAACTAATATTTTCTTTAATAATGCAGTTTATTTCAACCACTTGGCGCGATTTCAAAAATTTGCACCAAAATTGGCTGTTTTTTTTTTTTTTTTTTTTGTTTTTTTTTTTGTTCAACGTTAAGTCGGTAAAACGGAACAGGGTAGCCACATTTAGCAAAATATCGCCAAGTAATTCTTGTCGCCAAGGGTGGTTGGGTAAAAATGCATTCCATCCATTTAATTTACCGGATGAATTAATTAATTTTAGTTAGTTTTAACGTTTTTATGTATTTCACTTGGTGTGTATCTGTCTGTGTGTGTATCACTGTGTCATCAAGTTTTCTATCGTTAATTTAACCAATTTCCCATCAAGCTAGAGCTCTGAAATTTTGGGAACCGTTCTTACCCGCCTTACAATGCAATATTTAGATATTTGTGACCAGTTTTAACTAATATTTCAATATTTTTTGTAATAAACTTTGCCACCATATAAAAACGTTGCTTTTAAAAACGTTGGTTTTTATCTCGAATTATTTACTCCTATTTTAGTGATTCGTTTGGGAGTTTTCCGGTCTTTAAAAAACATTTTTAAGAATCGGAGGAAAAAAGTAATTCCCATGAAGCATTTATTACTTTTTTGCTTTTTCGGATGCACTTTATTGAATTCAAATAGGTCAAATAGTAAAATGTGAGAACGAAAGTCTAAACACCATAGGATTAACATTAAGTTGACAAAATCAAAATGGTGGGTAGATGTGAGTCTTAAGATAACGACAGGGGAATAAAACTTGTCCCGCAAAATAACGTAGCCATGCGTAACTGTTGGTTTTCTTCAATTTCGTATCAAAATAATACAATTAGCATATCACTAAAATATCTAATGTTGTGAATTTAAAAAAAAAAAAAAAAAAATTGGGCTAAAGTCGGGAATAGGGTGTCCCCAAGGCGATTGGTGAAGAAACTTGGCGACTTCCTAAATAGGTCGCCAAATGTGCGTTACCTAAGCTTTGTGTATGCTTAGGGTTACTATAACCACGCCACGCTTAAATCATTATCGAACCTAAAAGTCGCAAACGTTCCCAAAAGTCACCAATCGCCTAGGGGACACCCTATTCCTAACTTAAACCAAATTTTGTTTCAATTTGCAAATTTAATTTTTGGCGTGGCTGGTGGGGCGTATCCAGTAGAAGCAAAAGCATCTTCCGTAGTATAAGCAAAAAATAGTTTTGGGATAGATGCAGCTTACGTGCTGGTTGGTATGTTGTTTTTTGGAAAAGAAGCATTTTCTCTAGTGGGGGACAATATCACATCCTTTCCGTCGGATTATTACTCAACAGTTATCCTTAGTGTTTACTTTCTTTTCGTAGCCCGTCAGCCACTGTCATCAAATCGAAGCACAGCGTTGTCCGAGAAACACCACTTGGAGGTCGGCTACTTCGGTTCCTCGAGGGCTGCCCTCATGGCAGCCCCGGGGGTGTAAAGAAACACCCCCTTTCGTTCATAGAGTAATCTATAAGAAAGAGAATTTATTTTGGAGGAAAACAATACATAAAAGTCATTAATGAGAAAATTTGCGAATTATCTGCAATAAAAGAATGTTATATTAATTTAAAGGATATTTTATAAGTTAAAAGACATTTTTAAAGAACAGGTCTAATCATAGATATAAAATCAAAGCCAATCAAGACAAAATTGTTTTAAAACTTCTTAAAAAATATTAGGAAGAGAATACTTTAAAATATAGTAATATCTCCCTATGTAAAAGAAAAAAATTACTAAATATAAGGAATATTTATCAAGGCGAAAATACTATTTTTTCAAATTGTTAGAAAAAACTCTTTAACAAAAACTTTCAAACTACATAAATACATATTTTTTAAGATATTTTTTAATGTCAGTAAAAAAACTGAGTCAATAGCAGAAAAATATAAATCGAAAAACTTAAGCAAAAGAGTAAAGACAGCAACAAATAGAACACAAACATGAAGATAGATATAATCCACGAATAATTCCGATTATATGAAACCTTGTAAAAAGAAAACATATTGTAAAATCTCCTTCCATTTAAATTCACCCATAATAAAATTTTTTTGATTTTCTCCTTGCGTATGATAGACATAATTTTCTGTCGAACCCAATGAAGGTTGGTGGGTTAAAATACAAAATATTTATAAATAGTATTTGTTAATATTAATGAGATGTAAAACAAATTTGAAAATAGATATTATACTTCAAGGTATGCGTTTCTTTTCGACGAGGAGTTTAACCACTTTGAATTGAAGCCATTACAAAAATTACGACATTTGACATATGGCTGTATACCACATTTTAAGGAAATTTTTTCAGAAAAATTGATCAGAAATTAAAAATAAATGGCACTTCACTGTTATAGTGAAGTCCGACGATGAATGGCCAAATTACTAAGAAATATTACCAAAATAAGTTATGTAGCAAGGTAGGTTTCAAGAGTTTGGCAACGACCTTGCCGTAATCATAATTTAACGGGCACCGCTATAATAGGGAAGTACCTATAAATGTATTAAAAATTTAAAATGAAAAGGAAATAAAATATTAAGAAAAAATTTGGTAAACTCTCGGTATACCTTCAGATGTCAGGTTCGCATTTTTCTCTCGCCAACTTAACATGTATCTAATTTAGGGTTGGCACGAAATTTGCATGAAATGCCTCAGCGTCAAAAAATCTCAAAATGGTACCAATCCAGCATCAGCTACAATATATTAATTTAGTTTTGCATTAATAAATGTATTTCAGGAAAATGTTCATTCGTAATTCAAGTACCTTTTCGTTATGGCATATACAAATCAAGCGGATGCATTTAAATACACTAAACTATGTATTCTAATGAGCAATTAAATGTAAGTAAAGCAAATTTAGAATGAAAAGCATTAATACAATAACACAAAGAAATTTGGGTACTTTTCATTTTTGCCGGCACAAATCTCGCCAAATAGACTTTATTGGCGACAACACACAATATACACATATTCCGTTTGAGGTCAGTAGTATCATATTTGGCGACTTCATCATTTGCGCCGGCGAAATGGAAAAGTACCGAAATTTGTTAATGTTAAATTCTATAAGATGGAGCTCTCTAGAATTACATGCGATTTTATATTGACACATCAATCAATATTATATCAAGATTTCTCATTACTAATTTTTAATTATAGAACTCTTTGTGGAACTTTTGTTAAAATCAGTACGTAAGTTGTGAGTCAAATAACTATATTCAATTACTTGTAACATTTGCAAAACATTTATATCCAAGAAAAATTATGTAAAGTCCTAGTTTAGCATGCTACTTTGTGCAATTTTGAAAACCCCACCAAAAGATTGGTGGGAAAAAATGGAGTTTAGTATCCAGAAGATTAACAGTTTGGAGATTTATTGCCAAACAAATTATTTATCATCAAGCAGAGCACTAAAATAAGATCCAACCAAAACATTTATTTCCTTAAATACATTTATAAATGTTCAAATTAAGTAAAAATATTACAAATTTTTTACATGCTAATTTCGCCAATTTTCATGAATAAAGTATTGATTCTAAATATGTATACAGTTATAAGTTTCGGTCAACAGAGTTTCGCCATCGCAGAAGGAAACATTGCCAAAGCTATGATTTAATAACATAAATATAATTACAATTCCTTAAATGAAGAAAGAAGCAACAAAAGAAGTAAAGGGAGAAACGACAGAAAAAACAAAGGACATCACAGTCACCTTAGGAGCCTGTGGTGCCCTTACCTTCGGTACGAGAGCCCTCATGTTGGGGAAGCGGTTGGCTGAAACAAGAGGTTCACTTACCTTGGAGACGAGGTTCCTCATCTTGCGTAGTGGGTGGGTAGGAAAAAAAGGAGAATTTACCTCAGGGAGGGTGGGGACGTCCTCCCAATCCATTGGCTCCTCTTCTTGGAAGGACTCCATCTTCCTGCAGTCTGAAACGAAAAACTCACAAACAGGGTTAAAATCCGTCATTTTCTCGCCAAATGAACGGATCAGAAAATCGCCAAAACTGAACAGTAAATCTTAAGCCTAACGCTACAGGAAACTTAAAAATTAAACACTAAAAATTAAATTATCTTGTAAGATTTATATCAAAATTGATAAAAATAGAAATGAATATTGAAATACAATGTATTCTAAGTCAATAAATCAGCAAAGTAAGGTCGCTTATTATCAAATATCACAGAGCAGGTATAATGCACGTTCAGTCGCTGTGAAATCTCACATGAAAAGAAAGAAATTCCGTCAATCGATTGGATTCTAGGAATTTGAACCAATCAGAGTGAAAGAATCAGAAGTGAAAGTTCAAGTACATAAAATTTTAAAAATTTCGTAAAACAAATAAGTCTCCTAGTTCTACTCTGTCATTGTTTAGCTTTGTTTAAAATACGGGAAAATATCTTAAATACTTTTTCTGGTTTCTCGGAGGGAAAATTAAAATATCATCGGATGATGAATAAAATTATTATTTTTGTGATGCAAGAAAACTTTTTTCTGTGTCTTTCGAGTGTTTTAAACTTGAGAGATGTGTGCAATAATTGTTTCCATTTTATATTTTACGAAAAGTAGCCAACATTGGTTAAAATGCCCGATGGCTTAAGAGAGTTAAATTTAAATTCTTTGAAACTAATGTCATTGTGTATAAAACGTTAATGCCGTATTAATCATTTAAAAGAGGATATAAAAACCTGTCATGAAATCAGCAATTAATTCATCATTTTTATTTTTGTTTCAGAAACAATTTTGAATGACTGCCTGAGCTTTAAAATGATTTTAAACTCTACTTTATTCAATTAAAAAAAGAAAAATACAGGAATACTCTCAAAGGAGGATACCGACCTCACATTTAAATAGAGGTATTTCAGTTCACAGCACGATTGCTTAGCGTTTCTAACAGGAAGGAAAGTCTTTTTGCTTATAGTATTTCATAATTAAAAGCATTATAGGAAAAAGACGCAGATACTCTACAGAAGAGGGGCATACGCTTTCCCCATGGGTCTCTAAACATATATAATGTGATTCAGAGGCCATGATGCAGAAAAAATTCAGACACAACTTTAATTTGTCTTATGACTTCCTCCAATTCTCAAAATGTACTCAAGAAAAATAACGTGCAATTTCAGGTGTGAATTTCGTCGTTTGATTGCACGTTTTGATGAGATCTTTTGGCTGTGCTGAATAAATCTTTGAATGGTGCAGAAGTGGTTAGTTAAAAATGTTCACAAATAATAATAAAATAAACCTCAAAATGCATTATTCGACAACGACTTTTTTAGCACCATATTTAAAATTTTTCGACAAATATAGTAAAATGTATGGGAACTTTTCACTTAAACACACATACTTATATTAAATTCAAACTTGCAACCATCCTGAAATAACCAACGTTTGGAGTCAAGAGTTCATAAGAACAGAAAATACTCGTTAACTGTTTAACTAACTTTTTTCTTATGAAAGCGTGATCGTGAATAGAATGGAAAAGCATGGCTTTGTGTGCATTTAGATTGTTGCTTTCCACGTTACTTTTAGTGTATATTGATTAAAATAAAAATTGTGAAGTATTCAAAAATATACATCCACTTGGACTTGAAGACGAACTATTCCTTTCAATAATTTTCCTGAAAAATTATCTTTATATTTAATTTCTATGATTCTAACATTTTCTCGTTGTATGTCATTAGGCAGGAAGTATTTTAACTATTACATAAATAACCCTATATATAAATATTAAAAAAAATGTTTTGATTGAGTGTCATCATGTGTTCCAACATTATAAGATTAATTACTCCTATGTATTGTGCCCCAATAAATTTATTTATAGGGATTCAATATTTCACTAATTTTTCCTCGAGTTTCGACCTGACTACATTTGAGATGTTCAGCGAAGAGTTTCTATCTTTATACTGATGCATATTATTGCTCTTGTCGTTTTTGGAAATGTCAGTACCGGAGAGTAGTTTTACCAATATTTATGTAGTATTCAATGATTTATCACAAAGATATTTGTATATTTATTCAAACTGAACTGAAATGTTTCTTATTTTAATGAAAATAGTTAACCGAAGAAAAGTTAATGATTTAAGCCATTAGCATGTGTTTAGTTGAGAAGGGATGGCTATGAGAAAAAAAAATTACGAAATACAAGCCTTGAAAAGCACTTAGTCAGAATCTACCCGCCCCCTATAAAGGGCTAACGAATTGACTATAGGGACAGAAAATTAAAGCATTGTTGCGAGAAACGTTTCTTAAACATACTTGTTCGGTGTGACGGCACGGAAGTGTACTTCCTATCATGTCTCATACAAGGTTCATTATTTTTAATTGACTGTGCGGTGTTTCATAGACATCGACACATATTTTTTTTAATTATCCTATTTCAAACATATCTGACTCGGTGAAAGGAAAAATTCCTACCGCAACATGATTGTTTTTTAATGAAATTGACTTTTTTTTTACACCATATTTAGAACTTTAAACCTACATTTTACATTGTATTTTATATTTTTGTGTATTTTTTTTCTATCATTTTGTTAATTTATCTAAGTGTGGCCTTAACCTTTATTTCCCGTTGACAGCGTCATCAAGAAAATCATTCAATAGGAATAAATTTTGCAGTAAGTTTCCATTAGGACTTAAATGTCAATGTATTTTAAGTTTATATTCAGCAAAACTAAATGGTAGAAGTAGCTCGTTTTGTATTATAAAGACTTAGAGCTATTTAGCTATAAGCATGTAGTTCGAAGAGGTCTATTACTTATTTTCTAAGGCCTGAATTATTGATTAATTATAGAGGGAAATTTTTCATATTTTTATTTATGTGCAATATATTTCCCTTATGTTATATTTTCAGAATCGCTTTCTTTTTTCTTGAATAAGGAAATAATTTTTCTTGGTGGATTACTAAGAACCATTGGGACTCTGAAGCCTTTCATTTATATAAGTATTGTATAATTTTGGCTTATTTGGTTCTTTTTATTAGATATTTTTCTTTTCAAAGTGCCAATTTTAATTTTTATATTGAATTTTTCCTTTGTTTAGGCGTTTAATATTTTCTAAGAAATCGGTTTTTGAGGTATTGCAAAATTTGCAAGTCAGTGATAATGAAACACTGCCGAATGTACAAAATCCTTCAAACTAAGTCCAGTTATTGAACAACTGAACAATTATTTCCAACAACCTTAGAAAATTTAAAGTATTGGCTTAATGATTTCCCCTGTGAATGATGTTTCTGTTTAGAAAGGGATTATTCTGTAGGAAAAGGGATTATTCTGAGATGTTATATATTTTAAGGTATTATGTACTGAGATTAAGTTAATTAAAAATTAATTTTTCCTTTTAATTTAACCTGTTCATTACAAGTATAGCCTTATACGGATGCAAGTAATTCCCAACGGGACTTTTATGCTCCTAATTTTAAATTTAAAAAACAATGAAGAAATTCTGACGTTTTTTATAAATTTAATATGAGATGTTTCACAAGCACAAAGAAATGTAGTGAAAAAGTTCCAAACTTATTTTCAAAAAATAAAGTAACTTGAAACATAAAGGATTTTAAAAAAATTGTCAAATTTTAAGCAAATGCCTGGCGCAGCTCTGCTATATTTGGCTCTTGTGCCAATAAACCTACAATTACTTATCAGGATTTATCCTCCAACCAATGAATGGCTAAAGTTTCATTCTCCCTTTAAATTTCTCTCGTAGTTTTTTCGCACCAACCGAGTTCACAAACCAGGTCAAGTTGTAACTCTGCTCCATATAAAATGTTTTAGTAATACGAATTTTAAATATAAATTCTGAAAACTATTTTGAAATTAGCAAATTTAATTTTTTTACTTTTGAATTGAAAATTAGAATTAGGAGCTGTCGTACCCACTTAACTTTACAATGACTACTACGTCTTTCTATAACGTTTGTGTAGCAGAAACTTTAGTATTTTGAATCCTTCTTTTAGCCATTTTAAAAGTTAAAAACTCAGAAAAGCTACCATTAGGTATATTTATTCGTTTTATGTAAAAGTTTTGGAAAACATAGTCTTTGTAGTTGGAATATTATTACATGCCCAGATTGTATGTGCAGTATATCAGAAATTTCAGGATGATTAGAACGGGAAAAATAAAGCTACTAAAAATATTAGCTTTATTTTAGCCGAAGGATAGATTGGATAAGAGGTAAGAATACCAGTTTACAGTTTTATATTGTACTATCCATGGGACTGGTTGGTTGAAATAAAATTGACATTTTTATGCATTTCTTCATTTAGAAAGAGCTAGTTCTTTTATCAGCGTTAACTATGTCTTAGTACCCTTGACCCTAATGATTGTAGGTAGTCCTGTGGCGTTGTCCGCTATTTGGCTCTCGTGCCATGATTCAATTTTACATATTAAACTTTAAGGCTCTTGTCGACCGGCAATTTTGATTTCGTGTGCGCAACGTTAATCCTATGGAGTTTCTACTTTTGCTCTCAAATCTTTAAGATTTGTTCTATTTGAATACAATAAAGTGCATCTGAAAGAGCAAAAAACAATGGATGCTTCTGTGGAATTAAATTTCTCACCAATTTTAAAAACTATTTTTACCCCTATTTTAATCATTCGTTTGTGGGTCTTTAAAAATATTTAAAAATATTTTTAAAGATTGGAGAAAAAATTTAATTCCGAAGAAGCATTCATTATTTCTTGCTCTTTATGATACACTTTATTGCAGTCAAATTGCTCAAATAGTAGATATTTTAGAACGGCAATCGAAATTCCAAAGGATTAACATTACGTCCATGAAATCAAAATAGCCGGTAGATGGGAGCCTATGCAGACAGAAAAACAAGTTAAAAAAAAACTCGAGACTAAAAAAGCGAAATAATTTATTATCAATGCCGAATAGCCTAAATGCTCTTTTAGGCTTTTCGCCCTAGCTAACAGTTCTAATTATAAGTGAAAAAAGTTTTCTCTTACCGAGACCCTTGCTCTTATCGTCTAAACAATCTTTGATGCTATCTACATCCTATCCTTAGGATAATCATAATATTCTG
>BMAW01116638.1:101115-161963 GCA_019974015.1 Nephila pilipes
TCTTATCGTCTAAACAATCTTTGATGCTATCTACATCCTATCCTTAGGATAATCATAATATTCTGTTTAGCAATTCTTGGATTCACTCACTCCCTCACTCCCTCACTCAGATGGCTATCCTCAGCTTCTATACCTATTCTCGTTCCCCCCTTACTTATGAATCATCATATCTCAATCACTTCACTTTATTTCGATCAGCATCTAATTAACATTATCACATTTGGGTTAGAAAGAAATTGTAATTTTATGCAATTAGGTTCAACAGAAGTCACCGAGGTTAGTGAAGAGAAAATCGCAAATAGCCCACCGTCAGAGCCCTTTCTTTGGTGCATAAGACTTGCGGCTACTTAAGTACAAAAATATTTTCAGGAAGGCTTATAGTATCAAAAGAGGAGTGCTATTTTCTAAATGCGCATCAAAAATTTTTATATTGGAATTTGTGGTTTTCTCTTTATTAACCTTGGGAACTTTTTGTAATTTGAATTGCATAAAATTCCAGCTCCTTTCAAAACAAATGAAACTTTAAAAAACAAATTAGATGATAAGAAGTGTAATTAATTGAATTAAGGGTAATGATATACAATCGAAATAGAATTGAAAGGAATTGAAGGGGGACAGACGATGACGAGAAGCTGATTAGTGTTTGTAAATTATTTGGAGTGAATTGTTTTTGTTGATCGTTTGTAATAAAATTGGTCAGAAGAGACTCCTGTTAAGAGTAATATGAATTAATGAGCCTTCTGTAGTATGAACCTATTATATTAGAGATGTGTTTCACTCGATACGAATTACTTGGTTTGTTAGAAATATATTATTTAATTCTGTGATAGGATTCAGATGAGTTAAAAATGATTCGAAAGAGAAAGACCATGCATAATGTGTGAAGATAGTTAATAAGCTGTTTTGTTATTTTTCTGGTGTTTATTCAAATGAATTTGCGACCATATCATGATATCTATAGAGTTAAATACAGAAGAACAGCCGCTAAGAAGTGACATCAGAAATTGTACAAATGTTATTGCTTTATTGAGCAAAAATTCTTTTAGATAATAAAAGCAACATATAACCATTGAAAGCATAAATTGTTTTGCAAAATAAGATAAATAAGTGGCCGAAAAATTTATATTTCTAATTTTATAATATATTCTATTATTTATTGAGAAAAAGACTATTGGAATAGAAAAATGATTAATAATTATATCGTGAAAGACTTCTACAACTTTGTGTGTGATTTACCGGGAATTTTTTAAGTGTTAGGCATAAGTTAGGGTAGTATTTTGTATATAGACACATCTATCAGACTTACAAACACACCTGTGTCAATATTAACAAATACAAAAAAAACGACAGATGCTATAGAGATCGACAAACGCTATTTTATTTGTTTAATATGATTTTGGTAAATATTAAATTGATCCCACTTCTGGAATGTCGTAATAAAGTGTGTTTTTTATTGCAGCAATCAACTTAAGCTATTTTAGAAGTCTTTGATGAGAAAAAAGGAGTTCATTTTATAACAAAGTTCGCAAAATTAATAGCTAGTGATAAGTGGATAGATACAGCCTGTATCACAGGAACATAGAAAGGAAGAATAACTGTCGACTATCCTCTTGTCAATGACAAGCAAAATTCGATCATCCGGAAAATGACTGCAGAGAAAATTGTGCTGAGTTGAGGAGCGAGATAAAGTCGCAAGCGATTTATGGAGGGCGACCTCACACATATTTTAACGTTGCGATATTTGTATGCTTAACTATACATAGGTTTATGTTAAGTAACTCATAAATATTTCTAAATGGCGGAGATTAATGGTTCATATCCATTGATTAAAATAGTAATCAGTAATGTTTTGAAAGGTAATAACGCTTGAACAGTTTTCTTAATTTAAACGTCAGTATTTCAAAGAATTAAATGGTCAATAGTCTAATAAAAATATTCATTAACAGGCAAGCTTTTAATAAAGAAACTCAAAGACTTTTATGCTGGTCTCCAGATGAATTTCGAAAAAAAAAGGGCATAGTGTTGATTAGAAAAAAACTATCTTCGGCTATATAGAAAATGATCTTATGTTATAAAATGGATTAAATACACTGTTATTGATTGCTTGCCATTTGTCTATCAATAAAGACAAAGGTTGAATAGCTAAAGTAAAGCAAAAACCTAAAAAAAAACTTAACAAGAAGTTTTTGAACGTGTGACACTAAGAAAAAAATAATTTTAAGTTATACCCAATGTATATATATCTACACTGCTGGTTATTAAAATTAAAATGCCATTGCAAAGAAACGGCTTTTACATGGAAAGACATGGAGTCAAATTGGGTTAGGATGACAGAAACGGATGACTCATTCCATGCTGCTTCAAGTCTATGCCACACTTCATCAACCATATTAGCTGGAGAGGGGTGGCGAGCCAGTCTCTCAACAACCCATAACCTGATGTTTCCAATGAGTGACAGATCTGGAGACCATACAGGTCAGGGCAAAAAGCAAATACCTTGAATATTGAGGAAGATCAGAACAAGACATGCAAAATATGGTATTGCATTATCTTGTTGGAAGATAGCATTTGGCAGACCTCGAAGATAGGGCATACCCACTGGATGTAGGATATCCGAAATGTAAAGATCTGTGTTCGAATTACCGTCCATCCAAACTAGAGATGTACGTGTCGAATACCCAATGGCAGCCAAACCATCACACAAGGTACGGGGTCCCTATGCCAATATCGAATGCAAGCAGGCCACTAGTGATCTCCTCGGAGCCTCCAGACACGTATACGGGCATCATAATATTGCCCGCAGAACCGGAACTCATCTGAAAAGACAACATTATACTGCTCCAATATCCATTTTTGTTGTTAAGCGCACTAGAGTAACCTTCTCTCTCAATGCTGCATTGTCAAAGGAAACCGAACTAATGGTCGCCGTGCTGACAGTCCACGCTGCTGCAAACGTCGTCGCACCATACGAATGGATACTGGCAGTGCTGCAAACATCACCATTTCCTGACTAAGCGTCCGTGATATGGTTGAACGGTTTAGCAAGGCCGACCTCACAATATGTCTGTCCTCTCGGATGTTAGTCATGGGAACGTGGGGAGATCATGTATGCCGTTCAGCATGACACTCAGTAGCCCATTGATTCCATATTTGTATGTGGATTTCGACTATGCAACAGGTGATGTCACGGAATGATGACCCACAATCTCGATAGACAATGACCCAGCCTCAATCGAATTCCGACACTTGCTGGTAAGTATTTCTTCTTATTCGAAGCATAACACGATATTCTGAGCAGACTCCGATCTTATAAAGCACTTTCTGAATGAAAAATCCACTACACAACTTTTCTTTTTGCAGTGCTACAGATGTCGTATCTCCTTTTTGCGTTGTCTAAAGGCTCTGAAATACTAATTATTTGTATATCCAAACCTCTTTTTCCTTTCATGTAATTTTGACGCTTGTCAGATCATTTTCCGTACACACACACACACACACACACACACACACACACACACATATATATATATATATATATATATATATATATATATATATATATGCCCGATTGGAATGCAATTCGTACGCAAAGATATTGGGGCCGAACATACAAATTATTAAATTCTGGTGTCCAATGAATGAATAGTAGAAGCTCCAGCTCATCGAAGCAACGTATTCAGCAGGTGTGTATAAGAATCGATTCTGAATCGGATTGTCAAAATTTCGGTTGCATTTCGGCTGTGGATATCTTTCGTCGGCTATAACAATGTCTCGCCGACTGATTCGTGCACATTATCTGCAGATGTCAGAATTTGAAAGAGGTTGTGTAATTGGATTGAAAGAGGCTGGTTGGACGAATCGAATAATCTCTAGATATTTGGTTCGAAGCGAAGCGGAGATAAGATGATGCTGGCAAGAGTGGATCAATAATGTCAAATATCAGCCTCAAAATGGGAGTGGTTAACCGAGGACCACAGCAGAACGGGAAGACAGAACGATTGTCAGAGCAGCTGTTACAGTACCGGATTCGTTGTTATCAACTATCCACCTTGTTTCCTGCACACATATATTCAACATGATCTTCGACAAACGACTGAGAGAGCGTAAATTAAACTCGCGCTGACCGATATGTTGCTTACCTCTCACTTCTGTACACCATCAAGTCTGATTACAGTGGTGTCGAGCTCGATTGATTTGGAAATTGCTCTGACTGGGGTCGTGTAGTCTTTAGTGACGAGTAGTTTCCAACTATGTTCTGACGACACCCACAGACATGTCTGGAGACATCCGGGGCAGCTTGAGATTCCTGCCTTTACTGTAGGAAGTTACATAGGCCCTCAATAGGGCGATATGGTTTAAGGTGTCATCACTTTTGATAGCCGGACCCCTTTGGTAGTCATTTCTGGTACACTAAGAGCACATCGATACACAGACGACATTCTGCGAGCGGTTGTGCGATCGTTCCTATAGCGATACCTTGGACTTACTTTTCAACAAGATAATGCTCGGCCGCACACGGCACGTGTTGATATTAATTGTCTGCAAGCTTTCTCTACACTTCTTTGGCCAGCTAGGTCACCTGCTCAATCTCCCATAGAAGACATTTGGAAATTTATGGGAAGGCAATTGTAACCATCTCGGAATGGTGACGACTTAGCCTAACAGCTGGAGACAATTTGGCTCAAAATTCCGCAGGACATACGAAGCCGAGTGACAACTTGCATCCATGCCAGAGGTTGACCAAAACCTTATTGACTTCCTCCATTTGTAATGGCCAAACACTGAAGTAATCATTCAATAGTTCTGAAATTTTAATCGTTAGTTTTTCTATGTATGTTCTGCACACCCAACAATTTCTTATTGCAATCGGATAACTCCTTATCCGATCTTACTATATATATATATATATATATATATATGATTTGTAAATGAAAAGCAAGTTTACGTTTTTTTGAGCGATTCATTGGTACAATAATATACTTTTGAAGTTTCTTTGAGCGATTCAATGGTACAATAATATACTTTTGAATACAAGACGCGTTTTGTCCAAAATGCAAGTTTCAAAAGGTATCTATCCATCTTTTTTATGCATAAATAATAAAGGAATTGAATTATATATTAACATCTCCAAGGACATTTAATTTTAACAGATATGTTTTAAAGTTCAAAAATGTATACACATTCTAGAGAGTTTTAAATTCTAAATATATAAAATCATTTTACGGAAACGGTTAATGGTTTTATTGATGTGCAAAGTTTTTTAAATTATTCTCTTGGTTGGAGAAAATCCTCAACCAAGTATATTTTACTTTTTAAATGACATTGGTTTTTTTTACTCCATTTATATAACTTTACGGTATTTTATCTTAATCGCTTTCATGGATGTAAATCTTAGTTCGTTTTAGCGAAGAAACATTAATCTTAACCTTGTGTTTGGCACAATATATTCCTTGAGGTTTCAGTGTCATAAATTAAACCAACCAACCATATATTTCTTTAGATTAGACGATCTTTGTATTAGACGAGGTTTAAATTTTTGTCTAATTTTTGTAGCTTTAGTATAGAATATTTACTCAAGAAAACTCCCCCTCCCAAACTAAATGACCTATGCATTTAGTTTAGATTAGCGATCTTCATCTTGAACAAATTTTATTTTCTTGCATCTGGCAGCCAATCTATAGAAGCACTTACCAAATACAAATTCACAGGTACCTCTAAAAAGTATATTGGTCGCGATAGCCTAGTGGTCATGGTCACGAAGTCGCGGCTGGAGTTGTTTTGTCAAGTCGTTGGCGCGAGTCCTCATGCAACTAAAGACACGTCGTGTATCAGGGCTGAAGCGCGTTAAATTTGTCGAGGATCCAAATCCTCCCTTGGGCAAGGTGTGGAAGCTTATAAAAGGCTCAGTTGTCAACCTTGTTATGTTTGACCGAAGTTCAAAATCACGATGTCTACCACCAATAGCCCTCATGCTGCTTCTAAGTATGAAGTTAATAAACAATTAATCAAATCAAACAGTTCAATAAGTTTATTTTCTTACTTTTGGCAGCACCACCTATATATAAAAGCACATGCTTTATCAAAAACTCGCATTTTTCTTTGATAAGTACCTCTGTCAAATCTTTCAAAATGTGTGGGATTTCTAATGCTATGGATGGCACTGAAGATGATTTGTTATGGGATGCTGATGACGAAGTAGAAATCGAATCTCTAAGTACGTAATTGGGATTTATATGGGGAGTTTCTCAACAACGAAAGCGAGGATGTACTTGAGGAGCTAATTGCTTTTGATGATGATGTGAGTATTTTGCAGGATTTTTAATACATTCTTGGATAATTTATTTTATAATGGTTTTAATTTACATAAACTTCAATCCAATTTTATTTGTATCTGTCCTATAAGACAACACAGAATTTTGAAATATTTTTTATGATTCAATTATCCTCTGATCTGTGGAATTATACGGTAGCCGTTTGGCTCATTTATTCTGAGTAAGGAGTAAAATAGGCTTGGTACAACGATCCATAAACGACGGAGTCAATAAAAAATTTTGTACAGCAATACCAGAATAAGTTCCTCAAACAACTATATTCTAAACTCAAACATTTCCAGCCTTGAAGCTCGAGACATAAATCAACGTGTTACTTTGGTTTATTTTTAAAAAAAAAACGATCATTAAATTTAATGTTTTCGTCATGAATGATAAAAAATGTGAATTTATTTCTATCCTTTCAGCGGCTAAGCTCCTCCTATTCCATCTAATAAGCCAATCACAGCGTCTCCCTGCATTTTCTCTAAAAAACATAACAAATCCAAACTGTGAAAAACCTTTGAAGAATATAAACTCGTGCGTTATTCAGTTTTGTTTTAATCCTTAGCTTATGTTTGCGTTTCGAATTCGCTTTACCTAAGCTACTAATTTGTTAGACAATATGCTTAATGTTATCAGATTCTAGAGAAATAGTGCAAAATATATTTTGCAGTGGCCATATATATATATATATATATATATATTCCTTTGGAATATATTTTCTCAGTTTAGAATTTATGAAAAATTAATCATGTTTAAATTTTCTAAATTTGCGAGTTTGTCACTATACAAGTGTTCCAAAGGAGTCCATACGTCCAGCATATTAAACGTTTTACGTTTTACTCAGGAGCATGATGAACTGAGGAAAACCGTCAACAAAGTAATTGATAAAAAATTTATCTTCACAGATATTGCGTTTCCATTTTAATGCTTTTCTTATGTTTTGTTTTCATAAAACTATTCGCATAACTTTTTGTGTGCTTTTTTTTTAGATTATAGAAAAAGATATTAATCCACATATAGATAAATGGGTAAAACAAAGAACTTTTCCCAACAAAGAGGTTTTTAAAAAATTGGGAGATGCTGGTCTACTTGGAATTACCAGGTCAACGAGTAAGTTATTTTCTCCTGATTTCTCGAATTTTTAATATATTAAAACAAACTAATAAGGTTGACCTTTCTTGCATAAACTTGTTCAACGAAGACAACGTTTCCTTAATAGTTTATTCAAATTGATGTTGTATATTGAAACGAATTTTATAGTTTAAATTTGTTCATTGACTAAATTTGTGCATTACTATATTTCTCTACCTTAGCTAATACAGTTTTAGATTCAATATTGCGAGTTTTTTTAGCTTTTCTTTCCTTTCAGTTATTGCTCCTCAGTTTGTTATTTAAATTAAAATATTGTATACATACATTTAAAAAATATCATCTATTATAAACAATGGTGTTGAGTAATGAGAGAAACTTCCCATTCAATTCAAATCAAAATTTCGCTTTGTTTTGATGTGAAAATTCGAGAATGGAAAAAAAAATCTCATTTGCTGTCCTCATCGTTTGATCATGATTAAAAATTATGATCAAGTAAATTAAAAACTCGATGTCAGCAGTATTTTATAAAATTGGACGAACAAGTGTACTGGATTATTTTAATTATCATTCGTTGTTATATGAAAGAAAAAAACTATATGTATTTTGCCATTTATATTACAACAAATTTTGTATTTCCTGACTTGGCCTATGAATTCTTTAAATTTTTTGAAAACAAATGGTTTGAAGCTAGAGGAATATTTGTTATATACTCATATAGGTATCGCAAAGTTTTGATTATTACTGAGAAATAACCAAAATATCTGGATAAAATTTATTCTGCACATTAATTGATCTTTATGTACATAATGTTGTAAATTGTATGTATTAATTTTGATTTGTTTGGTTTTAAGAAAGCATAAATTGAGGTAATTCGCATTATCATTAAGTTTATTATCCCGGGTTATCGTAAAGCTTAGCTGTTCTAAAATAATTGAGATAAAAACATAATTTTTACTATGTTTCTTAAGAATTCTCTAAACAGTTGTTATCAAGAGATATACATTTCTTGGCCTTTTGAGGATAGTCATATAGAACTCCTTAGAAAGAACTCTGTTTTCTCCATACTGCAAGTTATTTCAATCCACGGATTCCTGAAATCAAACAAGTCAACATGAATAGTTGTAATTTACAATAATATGTACGTAAGGATCCTCTAATATGCAGAATAATTTTTATCTCGGTTATTTCTTAGTAATAGTAAACACTTTAAGGTATCCCCTCTAATATATGAATGTTTCACAAATTTATAAAATAAGTACAAATTCATCAAAATGAATTCTTCCCAGGTTTTTAAAAGTTAAATTTATTTTAGATTATCTTTGCAATAGAATCTTTGTAATAATTCTCATTTACAAATGCAAAAATATTTTACATTGATAGTATTCGAAATTAATTTTAATTTTAATTGTTTATTACAGAGTACGGAGGATTAGGATTAGATTATTCTTTCCACGTTGCATTTCTAGAAGAATTGAGCAATATTAACTGTTATGGAATTCCTAATAGCATAATGGTTCAAACTGATATGACTACTCCTGCCTTGGAAAGGTATTTTAGAAAATAAATTTTTATGTAACTGTTTTTAACTATCTGACTAGTAATGTAACATTGATAACAAATAAAGTGAATTTCTTAAAGTTTTTTTTATTAATTTAATGTATTACTACCCTTTTAAGTTTATTGTATTTTATTTTACAGTTATCTAGAGGCTTCATTGTATAAGTTTTAAGAAAAATATCCAATAAAATACCTAAATAATAATCTGCACTCTTCTATAGACATAATTTTCTTTCGTGGGATTAATTTTGAGTAAAACTAACTTTGATATAAAGATGTACTAAAGGTTATAGAAACTATTTTTAATGTAAAACAATCTATAATTTATAAACTCTTCAGATGTTAACTAAGATAACTAGGAAACTGCATTATATACACAATAACAACTAACTTATTTATGAGATCAAAAGAAGTACTAACGCCTCAAGCTTTTACGAATGATATGATATTTTACATTTAGAAAGGGTTATTTCTTAAAATTTTATACAATATTTAAATAACAATTTGATATAAAGTTTATGTTTATATTTATTTAATTATTTTCAATCTAGAAATTTAGAACCCAGAAAAAACGATTATCTGAGTTATATGTGTGTGGAAAATTTCAACGCAGTTGGACGTTGTTAAGTGCAAACCCAACCCTTACTCCCTCCCCTTAACTTTATCATTACGTGAGCATACCATAGTTTTGTATTGTCATCGATGTTTTACGTGTATGCAAATTTCAACTTTATCGGATGATAGGAAAAGGGTTGAAATGTGAGTACAAATTTGGAACTTGACAGACATGTATATATATATACAGTAAGTTAATATCTGGTAGAAAACAGTAAGTTAATATCTGGTATCGATCTCAACCTTGGAAGTGAAGATTAAAATAAGTTCAGATATATGATATAAATTTTTATTTTCCAATATTATTTCAGGCTTCGACATATAAACATAGTAAAAGCCTTTGTGTCAAGTTTTATAGAGTTTAAACATCACTGCTTTCCAATTTGTCATTTTGATTATTACGGGTTTGTTCGTAACATAATACATTTGTCTTTTTCTTAAGAAATTGCTTCTAATAAAAAAATATCTACTGATGTAGCATTTTAATTGGAAAGTTTTTTCAACATCTTAAAAAAGTATTTATCAATTACGCTGTTCTTGTCCTTTACGGATACTAATACTCAAATTATTATTTCGCAGGTCAAGGCACATACAGTCTTGTGTTATGCTTAAATAAAACTATTTTGTACGCTATAACTATTTTCTTCAGTATTTCTAGCAAGTATTAAAGTTTATTTACGTGAGTGTTTTCGTGAGTTTAACTTATATCATGAAATGCATTTGTTTACGTTGTGGAATATTAATTATAAGAATAACTGCACTTAATCGAGTATGTAATTATAGGTGAGAAGGCTCCGTTTAATAATATAAAGAAGTAAATTATCACTATTATTTTCGAACACATTGATACGTTTTGCTTATAACGATAAATTCTTAAAAAGTACTTTGCACCATTTTTACCTAAATTTTATTCCTTTTTACATTATTTTTACTATTAATATCCTCTTCAAATATTGCTGCATATGTATATGATAAAAACATTAGATTTTTAAAATTGATTTAAATTTGGAACAAACTGCTTAGTCGTCATTTCTTTTTATTTCGTGTGTATTTGTATTTCCATCATATAATTCAAGGAGTTATAGTTTGACAAGAAATTAATCTACAACAATAGCTGATGACACCGTTATCAGATATGATAATTTACAATTATCTCTTCTCATTAATTTTTGATTGCTCCAATAATTTCCCACTAACCATATGTTCCCCATTGACTCATCCTCCTATATATATATAAGAAAGAAAATAAATGTAAAATATAAAAAACTTTGACATTGATTAATCATTATTTGTTATTTATTTATTTTCGTTGCTGTTGGCTATAGTTAAGATTAATTTTTAAATAAGAGATTTTAAAAATAAAAAGAACTTCTTCATTTAAATTTTGGTTTTTTTAAGTGCTTTACTTTAATTTTGAAATTAGCCTATAGAGGGTAACACATTTTATGGTATAAATTTCTTTTAATTTTAAAAGTCTTAGATCTAATAGTTTTTATAAGGGCTTACATAATTCAAAAATTATTAAATTTTTCTCGTGTTTACTTGGTAGAGTTTTTTTAAAAATTTTTAAACTTTGTTTTTGTTATTAATTTTCTGTAAATATTTGATTATGTATAGTCAATCAATCAATAATTAATTTTGACGGCATTAGCATAGTGTTGTAGCTGTACTGATTGTAGTGTCATGTTGAATTGAAAGTGAACAATAATTAAGTTATAAAAATAAAAGTTCAACTTTTTTAGTCTTAAAAAATACAAATATTTATGTTTGTAGTTTAGATTTCTTAATTTTAAATTTATATCCTTTGGTTGAAATATATTAGCTTCCCTTTTTCATTTTTCTGCTTTAGAATTTCTGTTTTTTTTTTTTTTTTTTTTTTTTTTTTTTTAATATAATGTAATTACTGAAAGTGCGATTGTTCGATCTCTGAAAAACTAGTTTAGGCATACATTTTCCTCGCTAAAGAATGGAGTAGTGTTAAATTATATTATCTCAATTTTTGTATTACTATAATTGTTTTCTCTTAATTCTTAGCATGCTGTTTAAGGATGTTTGATAGTTTAATTTTTTGCAATTTTAAATTAATGGCTTATACTTGAATTGAACTACTATTATTATGCATAATAGTAAGTAAATAAATTTTTGGCTTATTTGCATTAAAACATTTGGTTTGTGTATATATATATATATATGTGTGTGTGTGTGTGTGTGTTAATTTTATTATTTCCTTTGATAAGAATATGAGGCATTTCTACATATATCGAATGGGAATTTTAGAGGAGTAGTTAAGCTTATACAAATTAAATATTAGTTGCCACCGAAATGCCACCGAAGAAAAAGAAGATTATTGGTAAGAACAAACGTGGAGCTAAAAGTTAAATAGGTATTGGGGCATTGGAAGCACCTAAGCAATTGGAGATTCATGTACAGCATAAGCGTATAAGGTCTTAACTTCTAGAGCTAAGGTGCAGAAGAATTCACTTTGTGTAACAGGTATTAACTTCGAAACGCATTATTTTTGACATGGCAAATTATATGTGGTTTGCTTTTAAGTTGGCTAGCCGGATAGTTTCTTTATGCTCTATGCAGGCAGGCAAATAACATTGTGCAACTTCAGACTTTGCGATGAATGGTAAGTTAAAAATAATACTTTTTGTATCTAAATAACATCTGCATCTTTATTAGAGCTGAGGAAAAGTTTACATAATTCACTTTGAACCAAAATAGGAAAAAACTATTGTCTACAAGATTTATTAAAGAAACCGACCCTCATTCCCTTAAAAAGTTTCTTAACTGTGCGCGTTTATTAAAGAAAAGTGACACTTATTGAATTACTAAGCTAAGGATTTTCAAAGAAAACATTATGACTAATATAAACATTTTAAATACTTTTCTAATATATTTGACCTGAATCTAATGATATTTTTAATAATTGTTTCCTTAATTTTATGTTGAATAAAATCTTAAGTATTTAATTTTTAAAATTCTGAAGATATGTTCGGTATTTCTAGTGTAAGGGAGATCTTCCGGAAATTCTCCGGCCTTACCTTTACAGTTTTTAGATAATTTAATGTAAAATAAAATAAATTAGAACACTATTTATTTTGCTTTGTTCGAAGATTTGAATTCATATTCTCCTTTTTTTAGATTTGGAAGCGAAGAACTAAAACAAGAGTTCCTTGCACCAAGTCATGCTGGTGAAATGGTTTCATGCATAGGAGTTAGTGAAAACAGTGCTGGATCCGATGTTGCTAGTAAGCATCTGAACCAAAATTTTAATCACACTTACTATTGATGTGTCCACATGAAATTTAGGGAATGTTTTTAATAGTTTTTAGTGAAACTCTTAATATATCAAAGCAACCAATTTTTACAATTTTAGCGAAAATTCACTTTCGGAAGAAGAATAAATGGTTTGCCGCCAACTATGATCGATATATTTTTATTTGTAAATCCGAATGTAATTTTATTTCTTTCAAATGAATGTAGCCACAAACAAAGTACCTAATGATATAATAATACACATTCCTTATTTCAGGAGATAAATATTTTTAACTTAAGGGGGAAATAGTAATTACGCAAAATGTTGGATTGTGAAAATTGCGCAATTTGTAATTTGGATTGTAAAAAATGTGCCCGTGAATTTTGAAAAACACTCTTTGTTGATAAAATTTTAAAGAGGGTACTCTAAAAGTAACTAATATAAAATCTCAATTAAATATGTAATTTAATTATAAAAAGGGACGCATTCAATTAAGTGAAAAAGTCAAGCGGAAGGAGGTGCTTATTTTCAAAATGAAGTCAAATTCCTAGTGTTTTGTATTTCACTTTGTATATGTATTTCAACGATATTTACAGTAATGTTCTTTATTGTATGTTGTATGATTAATCTTGCAAAATTTCTAATTTTGAAACCGTCATAACAATCAGAAAAAACCACTTTGAAAAGAAATTTCTTTTCCTTGCGTAAAATCATTCAAAGCAAAACTATGTCTATTTGTAAGGTAAGTAGGAGATGACAATTTTTATCATTTCCCTTTATTAGGAAAACAGAAAATGCCTGAAAGTGTTTCTGCTTGGATAAAGGATCATATGTAGAATTTGGAGGAAGAGGTCGCGAGAAGATTTCAGAAATTTCGAAAACTGAACCTAAATTCAACTTGATATTTTATCTCATCACTGCTGATATTGACATAGTATTTGTGGAACCCGCAACTTCAACTGCTGAAATGCAATCAGATCACAATGTTAAAGAAATGGTTGATGTTGTGACATTAGTTAACTTTTACATATTTTTGTCTTCTGAAAAATTCTATGTATGAAGAAATTTCTGGGAAAATGTTCTCTATATTTGGGTCTACATATATTTGAGAACAAAATTTTTATTGTTTGAACATCAACAAGAGTAAAGATAGATGTCTTTGATAGACATTAACATGAAGGCTGTGATGAGAATCTCAACAAGCAATCTCACTTCTGATTTCATAAAAAAAAAAAAAAAAAAAAATTAGAAAAATAAGATAGGGTACATTTGCTTCATGAAACTGGTTTTAATATTAAATAGGCTTGTAGCTATAGGTGATATGAAATTAGCCAAAACAATATGTTCAGTAAAACTTTCTCTATTTTATTTAATTTAAATTTACTGATTTTTATGGTACAATTTATACTTTTTCTCAAATGCGAATTTGAGACTAATGAATGCAATCATTTTAAAAGATACTGCCAACCGCTAGTCTCCTCTTGCACAAAATAAACCCCGAGCCAAAACAATTGCTCAACCCTTCTTTAATGGGGACAGTTAATTAATCTATAAATTCTGTATGGTTTCAGTAACGCGCAAACAATATAATAAATATAAGATTAAGATACACTAAACACGAAAACAAATATTGCTTGCGAGTTAATATAATTTGCTCCTTTTTTGTTGAACAGAATATTCTTTACAATTCTGTAAAATATGAAACAAAGTTAAATTTCTTCATTAGTTAAGCTTAATAGACAATATATAATAACTTTGCTTGCAGATTTAACATTTAAAATTCTTTAACTCTTTAATTTTTGTGCAGATATTATAACTAAAGCCGAAAGAAAAGGAGATGAACTCATAATTAATGGTGGGAAAACGTGGATAACCAACGGTGTTCAAGGAGACTGGATGTGCATGTTAGCGATCACAAGAGAAGGCCCACCACACAAAAATAAATCTCTAATTTGTGTCCCTTTAAAGCTACCAGGTAATGTTGTCTTTTTGTTATAAATTCAAGATAAAGTAATTGTAAAAATACTTTGTTTTGAAAATTACTACTTCGTTAAAAATAAATTGATTGTAAGACGATTAAAAAATTTCTTAAAATTATTAGTTATTTTAAAATTAATAATACATGCTTTAGAAAGAGATAATTTAGCATATAAAAAGAAAATAAACACTGACCTCAGATATTAAAAAACTTTGAGAAACATTAAATACGTTCCCTATGCTACAGCCAAGTACAGCATTCCGTTGCTGTAGCATCTACCTTATTCTCTTAATCTGACACTACGGGACTATTTTCTGTTCCCCAAGAAGAAAGCTGTACAAAAAGGAATAAGATTTGAGATGTTGGAGCTGTAAAAGAAAAAAAGCGCCATGCGTGATAAAATACTTTCAAAAGAAGTCTTCCAGCGCTATTTTAAACATTGATAATTTGCCTGGAGCAGTGTAGGGATCGAGGAAGGTTGTACATTGTAGGTGATAATTATTTACGATGTAAAACTTAAAATTAAATAATTTTACAGCACTAATCCGTTATTAATTATTGTCTCAAAAATGTAGTGAAAATAGTACATAACCATAAACATAATGGAGTAATAAAAAACAAAATAATAATGAAAATAACAGGAAATATCAATTATTTAATTCAAAAACAGGAAAATGAGTATACTAAATAAAAATATATATTTTGAAATCAGAACTAAAAACTAAAATAATAATTTTTTTTAAATTTTATTGTGTAAACAATAGTTTTATCAGGCTATAGAAATCAAGTAAAATCATTGCTCACTTATCAAAACATTAAATAAAATTAACGAAACAAAAATTTAAAAACTTAAAACTATTCTAAAATAGCAAGTAAATAAGCAACAAAAGAAAGAAGGCCACAAAAAGTAAACTGCAAAATAAAAGAAAAATAATACATCTGCCAAAATGTTAAAAAGTAAAACAATTGAATAAGTTACATTTAACACTGTAATGGGCTTCAGAATGTTTTGCCGGGTGATTCTAGAATGACGGGTAAAGTTGTCCCCATTCAATAATGTGTTATATAAAATGGTTAAGAAACCAAATAAACAATTGAACTAATTTATCAAATTTCAAGAAAAGTCCGAAATATTTCAGAAAAATACACAGGTAATTGTAAAAACGAAATCAAATATATATAACGTAAGCACAAAAAATGATTATCACAAAAAAAACTAAAAAGGATGAAAGAAAATTAATAAACTTACAAAGAGTCTGATATCATGCTTTCTGAAAAGAGTATGAAAGATTTTTCTAACATAAAGACAAGAAAAGGAAGATAATGGTAACACCATTTATTAAAACTAGTTAGAAGTAAATGAAATACAAAACTAATTAAATTTATCTATTTATTAAGAAAAAAAGAACTGAAGTAAAATAATATATAAAAAAGTAAATAAAGTTAAATTAAAGAAATACAACTAAAAAGAAAAAAAATGAAAAAGAGAACTAATTTAACAAATAAAAAATACAGGGGTTGGACAAAAATATGGAAACACCTCTTAAAAAACATGTTCTTTGCTTAATATGGTGTAGGAACCCGTTGGCATCCAAAACAGCTTGCAGTCTTCTCGGAATGGATAAATACAGTTCCTGTATGTGTGCCAAGGGAATATTATACCATTCTTCCTGTAAAACGGTGGCAAGTTCAGATAACGATGTTGGCGGTGGATAACGAGAACGCACTTTCCGTTCCAATGTAGACCACAAAGGTTCGATAATATTCAGGTCTGGTGACTGTGGTGGCCAGGGGAGATGGGACAAATCCTCCTCGTGCTCAGAAAACCAGTCCTGGACAATGTGAGCTGTGTGAACAGGGGCTTTGTCGTCTTGGAAGACACCATCACCATCGGGGAACAAAGTTTGTACCATGGGATGAACTTGATCTGCCAAAATGTTCACATAAGTCTTGGCAGTCATGTGCCCTGACACAGTTATCATGGGGCCAGCAGAGAACCACGATATGGCTGCCCAAACCATAACAGAACCCCCGCCATGTTTCACTCTTGGCAACAAGCAGTCTGTATTATAGGCTTGAGATGGCGTTCTCCAGACGTAAACTCGGCCAGAAGTGGGAAACAATGTGAAAGAAGACTCGTCAGACCATATTACACGCTTCCACTGCCCTATAGTCCAGGCTTTATGACTTAAACACCACCTTTTCCTGTTACGGGCATTAGCATCACTGATGAGTGGCTTCTCAATTGCAGCACGGCCAGAAATTCCCTGTTTATGAAGCTCCCTTCTAATTGTTTTGGTACTCACAGGGTTCTGTAACACAACATTCATTTCAGCAGTAACTGTTTCAGCTGTGGTCTTCTTATTTTTCGTCACAATTGCCCTTAATTATCGTCTGTCACGATCACTCAGCACACACTTTCGTCCGCGCTGTGATTTAGCAGATGATGTTTTTCCGCTTTTCAAATATGCGGAATAAATCTTCGATACAGTACCTCTTGAAACACTAAACACCTCGGCTACCTTGCTTACGGAAGCACCTACCATACGTGCTCCAACAATTTGCCCACGTTCGAAGTCTGTTAACTCTGACATAATGCAATGACAACCTCACATAACAGTACTCCGACAACAACTGAACTGTTTAGCACATTTACGAAGTTGTATAGGTGGCGTTAGTAGTCAAAAACGCCAGCGCCACCTACATATTTCATTAAAATCAATCTTTCTTTTCAAACATGCATTTTACAAGGTGTTTCCATATTTTTGTCCACCCCCTGTATATTTATTAAAAAAAAGAAAAATTCAATTTTTGAAACAATGACAAAAACATTTGCACTATTTTATAATTAATAAATTTTTCCATGAGAGTTACCGTAATTAGTATATTAAATTTATGTAAAGTGATAATTTTATTTAAATTATTCTGCTTAAAAATGTCAACAGCCCTTTTATCAGATCTTCAAATATCTATAAAATTTAAAATATCTTCAAAATCCAAATTAAATTTTGTGAAAATATTTTTGTTTTGAATGTTTTTAAAAATGTCTATATTATTTTGAATAATAGCTGTCTTCTTGAGTTTACTGGTTGTCTTTTTTAAGGTAAACTACAACATTTCCTCGAATTTTACAATATATTTAATACAATCGTTAGTAACTATTCTAAATTTAATGGAATCTTTGTGAAATTTAGATACTCAAAATATATGAGGATGTTTAGTACTTTTTATTTTATTTACTTATTTCTAATAGAAAGCAATAGTCTATTATTAATTTCAATGTCAGGAATTTAAAAGCAGTATTTCCTTCAAAATATTTTACCATGGTGATATTTACAAATAATTACATTATTACATGAAACATTCTACTAAGAAATCTTTTTGTAGATTTGTAATTGTTGGGTTTGGAGTATTAGAATATCATATCATTGGTTGGGTTTGGAGTACTATTAAAGTATTATAATTGTTTTAATTGGTACTATTATAATTGATAATTCGTTCTTCCCGAAAAGGATAGCTAATAAAAAACATCTAACGTTCGACGGTATACTGATGACGACGACACCCGAAAAATATGGAACTGATTGGTCCAGGATGGAACAAATGTAATGTCGGGAGTAGATGGAGGGTTACAAGTTCTTTTAAAAACGAATGCGTCAAATACCAATTATGTTTATTGTGTAGCGCTCATTAAATTTAATTTTAAATGATGATACGAAACACATTTCCGAAGTGTCACATATTTTTTAAATAATGTAGAAAAAATATACTTTTTTACGAATAATACCATAACAAATGAACAACATTGAGTCACAATTATTTGTAAAATATAATATTACTCTTAAAAAGTATGTCCTATATTAGAAGATCTTAAGGAAATATCGTTTTATTTGCTTAAAGAAAAATTAACTACTCAATAATATTGAAAATTTCATACCAACTACATTTAATTTTAACCAAAAAACGACGAACGTAAAAATGTAATTAATATGTTACAGAAATGTGATTTCATAGTGTTTATCGTCTTTTTTCCTTGGCTATTTAAAATCACCGACCTCGTTTCTAAAGCTCTACAGCATGAAAAAAGGACTTAAATAAAGGTAGTATTTTGCTAAAAAATCATCTAAGCAGACTGGTAGAAATTTGAAAATAAAATTCACTCAACAGTTTGATAAATGATTCCAGAGATTGAACCAAAAATTGAGTATTTTACACCTGGGAAGACGAAATAGAAGGAAGGTCTTTTTTTTATGAGTTACCATAAGATCAGAGAATTTCATATCCAGAATTGTACTTTGAAGTCAATTTGTATAGTTGCTGACTAGGTAAATTTTTATTTCACTCAACAAACAATTTAGATCCTCTGTGACCTGAGTAAAACGTTCGAAATTTTATAACTGAATAAACTTTAAGGTATCCGTCTACAGTCGAAGAGGATTTTCTTAAATAATTAAAAAAAAATAACTTTTTATATAGATTATATTATAAGACATGGTTAAAAACTTAAAATACAATGTAAAATTTGCATAAATTAAAAATTGTTTTAGTATTTCAGCTCAAAAAATACATAAAAATAGCAGTAAAATGGCACTTGTGCAAAACACCAAAACTGAAATTTAAATAGAGATATTTCAATTCTGTAAAATTTATTTTTATGAATTGAATCTATTTTAGGATTTGTGACTCTCTCACAATTATAACCCTAAAAATTAAATATTAGAGTAAGTCGTACTTTAACATACAGAAAAACATAACAATTTGTGATAAGTAATGACTTTTATTATCAATAAAATACAAAGTTATCGAATTATAACAATAGGAGAGGTTCAAGTCCTAAATTTAATTTGATAGAGTATTCCATGAAAGTTTCATAACATTATATACATAACTTTTTTCAATACGATGTTTTGCGCTGAAGCAAAATATGAAAATTTTGATTTTGTGAAAAAGCTGAATATACATTTCAATCCAGAAACTTACCTAATTAAATAAACATTTATCATTAAAAGGTCCTGATTTGTAAAGTTCACAATCTGTATTACTTAAATAAGTTTTCATTTTATTCCTGATGGCTTTTAAAACTTTCGTACAATTACATGTAACAAGTGTTGTATAACGCTTCCAATACCTGATTCGATTGTAATCCAACTTTCGTATCCCTTTACAGTGAGGTAGCCCGGATTTTCAATGTTCAGCATATTTAAGACTTTAAAGCAGCCTTGATGTCCTTTATTAAATTGTATATGCACCAATTTCCCAGTTTTCAAACAAATTAAATTTTCCTTTGGGACTCTTTATCATATTACACCATTAAAAGATTCATTTGCATTTTGGGTCTTGGGAAATTCATCTTGCATGTTGGAAGATATTTTGATGGCAATATTACGTAAAATAACAATGAAAAACAAACATAAAGTTCCATTTCCGGTAGCAGAATGCTACTTCCAGTTCTAAAGTTTGACACAGACTATCATTAAAATGCTTATAACTCAAGTTCTAAGTAAGATAGATACAAAATTGAAACTGTTCTAGAAAGTTAAGAAATCAGGCTTTAATAATAGACCGTAAATAAAAAAAATCGACTTTTTGACCAAAAATAACATTTTAAAGGTAGGCATTTACCTTAATCCTTTTCCAACGAAGTAATAAAAAAAGGAAATCGCAAAATTTGCTTGTAAATACCGTAATGACCTATCTTTTTATATCTATGAACAATTAATTGTTTTAAGCTGTTTGAAACATGAAACTCAGAAAATTCATTCCATCAAGGAGCTCGTAGAATAATTGCTATATATTTTAATACCCCTCGCCTCCAATATTCCGAATGCTAGAATATCACACTTACTAATTTTGAACCTTCCAGTCATAGCTACAACTGCTGAAAGAAGTTTCTCTAAGCTAAAACTTATTATCTTAGAACTTCCATGAAACAAAATAGGTTATAGGACTTATCAATGCTGTCCATTGAAACAGAAGAACTGGAAATAACAAAATCGTCTACATATATGGATATTAAAATAAATACGTTTTCCGAAAAAAGCAAGAAAAAAGTACCTATTTAACAAGCGACTAGGTTAATTTTAAGTTACAAGGCTTTTTAATAGACATGTCTATGTATACTTAATTTGACACTTCCAAACATATTTTTAATCCAATTTTTCAAAATTTATTTTCCAAAAAGAGTCACAAGAAACTTTATGGTATTGCCCGATCATAGCTTGGTACACAAACTGATCTACAAGTATAATGTTTTTTACAGCTCTATTTAATATTACTTTTTCATTTTTGTGATCATTGCATTTTGTATTTCGAATAATAGTTTCTTTAAATATGTCTTATTTGTTCCAGTTTCATTCTAACATTTGGTTTTGTTCTGTTCTATCATTTTCTTCCTACATTTAAGAAGAAGAAAAATGCCATAATAAAGAATTTGCAATGTTTTGATGCGCACAAGTTAAAAAAAAATCTGTTTCAATTTCTTAAAATTTGTTTCCAGGGGTCACTTTTAACAAGATTCAGATGTTGGGGAATGATACTATGGATTCTACTCAGTTTTTCTTTGAAGATGTGAGAGTACCAGCCAAGAATATCATTGGAGAAGAAGGAATGGGTTTCATTTATCAAATGCAACAATTTCAGGATGAAAGACTTGCTCTTTCTGTGACAGGTAACCAACACTGTATATATGTGATCTATCATACATAATATCTATTGTACTTTATACATAATATGTTATCTCTTATACTATATACATAATATCTATTATACTATAATATCTATTACATAATACATTTTATGTATATTACTTATTTATCGATTAAAAAGTTTCATATACAACATTACCCAAAAGAATGAAAAATTATCTGTAACTTCTTTAAAATTGATTGAAAATGATGCATAACATGTAATGTACAATTTTTTTTAAATTTGTAGCTAATGCCTTTTTTAAAACTTTTATTTTCAACTACTAGTGTTCTGATGTATTTTCAAAATAAATCATAATAAATATTTGATTTTGGATTGGATCGAATATCTAAGGTTGTACATATGGAATTTTAAGTCTCAAATGAGATTTTTAACCTATTAGTTTCTTAAAGCAAATGGGTTTTTAACCTTTTTTTTTTTATCGGGACACTTTTCAGATTTTTTCAAAAGTGTCCACTACCCATTAATTCCCCTTCACTAAGTCATTATGTATGAAAAGTTTGAATTTTTATTTATTTATAATTACCCTCAACTTTTTTTGTAATCAAAAATACTGAAACCTTAATTTAATTTTAAACAAGCATTGCCTTATTTTTATTACAAGTACTACTTATTATTGCAATTTGGTTTAAATAGCTTTTTGAATAGTTATTTGTGTATATTCATACTGAGATAAGTGCTTACGAATTCGCAGCAAATATTAAATGAACTATAACTAGAATTAACTCATTTGTTAAAAATTTAAATATGCCCATCGTCAGCTTATTAAATACTACGCTGTGAATATATTTTATTACAAACGAATAATGAAATCCTTATAACGTCACAATGTCGGACGCAAACCAACTTAGTGCTGTCTAGATGTATTATATCCTACACTTCCAGGTTCCTTTGTATGTAGAAACAAAGCACTTTAAAAGGCAGTATAGTAAATCCATTAGATATGTATTTAACATGCAAATCTCGGAGATGAAGACAAACTTCAATTTTTTTGAATATGTTCTCAATTCATAAAGTATGGTTACTTAAATTTACTAAAATTTCCCAACAATTTTTTTTTTTTGTTTATCAGTGTTATTCCCACCTCGGAGGAACGTCAGGCTGTCCGCTTCGAAACACCTTTCTTTTACTGTTTCTTTGTGCAGTTTCTTCGATTTGACAGGATTAAGGAGAAATGCATATTCCAGGCGTCCACTGATTATGTCATATATCCGGCTTATTGCCAAGCATAAATAAATTGTTAACATTAAATATCCACCTTTAAATTTTGAAATATAATTTTAGTTTTAATAACTTATATCTAGAGACCCCCTAAAACCGCCAAGACGATCCCCTTTTTGGTCGCGACACACCGGTTGGAAACCAACGTTTTAAGGGGTGCCACGACCATTAAACCTTACAAAATTCGATTTTCTGAAGAAGATATGTATTAAAATATAAATTTTTGAAAATATTTTAAAACAAACCCCAGGAAAACATTAAATTTTTTTTTTTTGATGAGACACGATTAAAATGCATATATTTACATATGATAAAAAAATTCCTGAGTGAAATTTTAAAGCTTATTTTCTCAAAATGTGGGATTTTTCATCCATTTCGTGACGATAACCCAAAAACTATTTAAGATAGCCTTAGGCTAATTATGCAGTTATAGCATCCTATTATTTTCCATAATGTGAACTAAAATTGACCTGTTTCGAACCGATATTTTGATACATTTTCAGTGATGAGTACATATTAAAAATGAAATATGTTAAAGCAATTTTCAATAAGGCTCAAAAAACTGAAAACTGTCTTGAATGATGCATGTTTTCAGTTCAAATGTATTTCTCAGCACTTATTTGCATGAAACAAAAAATGTACTTTCTGAAGCAAAACGCTTGTAGGATTGTACGCGTAAATTTATGTACCATTAAATGATGAGAAACCAAAACATTATCAATAAGCAATAATTTATGAATTATTTGAAAGGCTTATATGAAAATTTAAAATCGGTTTATTAAAATAAATAATGCAAACTATTACATATATATATATATATATTCAATTATGAGGCTCAACTTGTTGTACTTCGTTTATTTGAAGAGATTATGAACAGTGAAAAGTATTTACACTATGAAATGAGAAATTGACCAGTTCATCGGATCAAAATAGATGGCTGCCTCATTTAACACTTACCAGCGAAGGGTGCTGGAACGCGCTTGGGTGTTTGGAGTTTACTTCCGACGCGGGTAATGCGAAGGAGAAGAGAAACAGAAAGGGGGGGGAGAGAGAACGAGAACGAAGGGTCACTCAGTTTTGTTCTGGAATAGGTGGTGCTGCATGAGTTATCACATGACGCTGATTCGTGGTGCCATCTATCGATTATCGGAGGAACTGGTTTTACAGTACATTGGAAAATAAAATTAATTCTTTAATAATTAGCTGGAAAATCCTATATATATATATATAACAATAAAATGAAAATGAAATATTAAAAAGATATGAAGAACCAAAAAATACTTGATTTATTGCGTTTAACAGTCGTAAGACATATTAATCTAAACATTTATACAGATAGGGATGAAATGCTTAAAATTCTGAAACCTTAACAATAATACATATGGTACTTATAATAAAGTCCAAAGATTGGAAACTGGCTGTGATGCAGATAACATCTTAAATATCATTTTTCACCACTCGGTTATAAAATCTTCCATGAAACGTGCATTCTTTTCTATGTCATAATCTCGTTCCTAGTTTCTCTTCCATCTCGTACGCTCTCTATTTTTCAATCTGATGTAAAGGCTACAATTTCCTCATTCTTCTAGACAGAGCTTTTTCGGAAGAAGGAAAAATTTAGTTTCCTGGTATGATTGAAAATTCTATTCATTGAGCTAGGACAATTTAAAGAGTCTTACGTAAAAACAAAGTTTCATTTCTCGCGGTCCAAATCCTTTATAAATTTTGGTTGTCAGAATTGTAGAACATTTTATATACATTTAAAACTAAAAACGTTGCAACCCTTTTGGACGAATTAATTAAATATAACCCCTTAAAGGTATTAGGATTTACATGGGAGTAAAGTACGAAATTTAAGTGTCCTTGTTCTGTGATATGTATGCTTTAAAATTATTATTAGAGCTTAGATATTAACGTGTGGTTAATAATGATATTTTTATCACTTTACAGAACTATAAAAGTATTTTTTCAGTCAATGAGTCTTTTTTTTTCTCCCCTTTCTTTTCTTTTTTTTTTTTTTTTTTTTTTTGCTTCTTAGTTAATTACGGACGTGATTTTTGAGACAAATTTGCATGTGTTAGGTGCAATTTTTTTTCTTCAAAAAGTGCTTTTTAAATACAAAAATAGTAAACTAATTTTCTTAATGCTATTACTGTATAATTTTTCGAAAAAATTATAGAAATCTGTAAATTTCGAATTTGTTTTTTTCCTTTTTCATATAAAAAATGTTTTTTAAAATTTTAGTATTACTTACAAAAATTTTTTTAAATGCCCTATAAATACAGGTATCTTTTATAGAATTATAAACAATTTGGGTTCTTGTCTGTTATAGTGGCGTCCGATGATTAATCGCCAAGCGACTAAGAAATACCACCAAGTAGGTTGTGTCCAAAGAACTTACTAAACTGCAATTCGCATTCACAGAATAAATCAAAAGTTCCTACCTGTCAGACGGTGGTCATCATCATTAGGTCAAGATGTTGAAGTTTGAATAAATCCACACAAAGTCAAGGAAATCACTCTATTGACATCAATTTTTTTTTAATTAACGTTAATATGTCACAACACAACAAACATTAACTATTAGTAAATATCCTAATTCGCAGGCATAACAAATTCACTAACATAGTTCGCTTTCAACATCTTCCTTCTCTCACTTACTCAGAACTAAACATAACTCTTTTTTTTTTCTTTTTCACATTTGGCGCCTAGCGCCCTCTATAGTTGTTTCAACATAGGCTTCACGTGTTGGGCAACGATTTGGTGTAATCGTAATTTAACGGACGCCTCTAAAACAGATAAGTACCAAAATTTGAAACCATGTAGTATAATAGTCATTTTTAAAATGGTACCTAAATGTAAATGTCTCTCCCTAAAATCAGGTTCTTATACAAGTAAGACGAAAAAAACCTAGTTTTTTACTTAAAAACTACTTTTACAGTTCTAAAGAATGATTAAAATATCATTATTAGGCACAGAAAAGAAGTCTGCTAATATATAACTGCGAGTTATATGCGTCACAAAAACAAGTAGTCTGAAATACGGTATCACACTACTTATTCCTCGCATTTCCTGGTGCTCTTAAATTTTGTACAATTCTAAACGTTCAATGTATCCACCGTGAGAGAGAAACTCAAGGATACCAGTCGATAACTGAACATCTCCCACATTTCCCCCCCCCCCCCAAATTTAGAATGGCACTTTGATTGGCTGCAGTTATTTCTCTAAATCGATGGCCCCAAAGAATCTCTGATTGAACGTTTTTCCTTTGGGGCTACTTAAAAGGAAAAGTGTTTCTTTCCTTCGCTATCGACAAACATTGATGAATCGAAAATACGAATAACTACACGTCAATCGAAACTGTTGCAAAGAATGTACTCAAAAAATGAGGAAGCAGTTCTACTGTTGATTGGCTGTCGATCGTATTTTTGGTGGCGGTCACATTGAATATTTATAATTTTATGAATTTCAAAATGTTATTTTAAATTTATTTGTTCAAAAATATTATAATTTCTTTGGTTTTATAACAGTAGCTCTTCAAAATTGAGATATTGTTTTGTAAACACATTGTACTTTTTACCACAGTCATATCAATAGGCATTAAAACCTTTACCCGTGTATCTATTCAGCGGGAGTAAAATTATTGCAACTTCGAAGGATATGTGTTTTTTTTCCCTCACTTTTGGGAATGATTTTTCAATCCTTTAGCGGTGGCGGTCAAGTGACCTTGAGAGATAGAGATCAGAAGTCCCAATCTTTTGGTACGAAGAAAATTCGTCCGGTCTTCATAGAATTATAAGAAAATTCTATGAAAGACACATTATGGATACTTTTATTAAGTAAAAGCTGTTTCTTGATAGTTTATGACATGAAATATCTATTTACAGTCAATATTTCCAGAGTTTGTGAATTCATATATTTGTAATAAAATAAGATTTTTCATTTTATGTCAGTTTCTAGCAATGTATTTCCTTCTCAAATACCAGTAGAGCATTTTGAAACAGAAAATAAGTGCAACACAATAAGTATGAAAATGTTCACTAGCTAGTTCACGCTTAATTTCTTTTTCATTAAATATGTTTGGAAAATTCGAGAGTCATTTTAGCGTGGAAGGTAATACAATCATATGAATTCCAGTCATTCTATATGTGTAATGATTTAATTGTAACAAAGTGTATTATCCTTAATAAATTATCCTCAAAAATTTCAATAAAATGTAACATGAAGTTATTTATTTTTCTTTTTGTGAATTAAAGAATTTTTAAAACAATAATGTAATAAATTGTTTTCAATGAAAACGTTTCCTCTTAAAAATAAATCCCTATACTGTTTCAAGTATTTGAAATAACACAGTGTTTCATTAATTATTCTAGAAATTTAATAATTGCTTAATTAATTTTAAATTATAGCAAATTATTAATTTAAATAATAATAACTTTTAATGACAAGAACAACTATAATAATAATGTATTATTTTAATAATAATTTTAATTACCTTATTAATTTTAAATTAGTTTATTTATTTTATTTATTTATTTTATTTAATTAATTTATTAAATTTATTTATTTAATTTAATTAATTTATTAAATTTATTTATTTAAATTAATTTTGTTTAATTTGAGACAAATTATTCGTCTTGCGAAATTAGATACCCAATGATTCTTTTAAATCAGTAAATTACTGTGTCCATGAATCAGACAATCCTTTTGAATTAAATTTATCATACATTAATAAGGAATTTTCGCAATAACGACAGTTCTCTTCAGTAACTAAAGGAATTTAGGTCTGTTTAAGGAATACTTGGTAAGAATTATAAATGACTGAGTTATATAGTATGTTTGTCAACATGTTTATTGCTTAGTAGCGAAAAATTATAGTCTTATCTAAAAAATAAGGTATCCTTCTGAAATATCTTCGGACATGGTGATAACAAAATTACTTGTTCACAATTAACAGAAAACTTCAAAATAACCTGCATATGTCAAATTATACAAAATAATATTCTATTTTTAATACAGCATGTTCTGCGATGACAAGATATATTCAAGAAACCGCTGATTATTGTAAAGAAAGAAAGGCATTTGGCTATCCTATAATTGAAAATCAAGCTATCCAATTTACTTTGGCTGAAATGCAAACGGAAGTGGAAGCGGTGAGGTCATTAGTTTATCGAGCAGCTGGTAAGAATGTTTGTATTTCTATTTTGCTCAAAATATTATAAGAATCGAAAAAGGCATACTTTCATTTGACCAATAAAATCATACGGTCAATAACCTTCTGAATTGGGTACTAATCAGGAAACTGTTCCGATTTGAAATATTATACTTTAAAAAAAAACATTTTTGCATTTGTGCTCGGAATATGCAGCGTTTATAAAATTAAAAAGAATTGAACTTTATTTTCACGAACAGTGATTAATTGATCGTTTTATCAATTTTAATTTCTGAATAAATAAGGAGTATAGCGAGTTTTAACCCTAACTTTCAGAACGTCACATTAAAAAATGAGTATGTCTGTCCTTTACATTAAAAAAGGGGGTTTTAGATCTTGTCGATAGTTTTCAAGAATAACAGAAATTCTGTATATAAAATTATATTATAATATAACTCATAAAAAATTTTTTTTTCATCTATTTGAAATTCAAAACGACGAAGATCAAAACCTTCGTTTCCTTTGTTCAACTAGTGGAACTAAATTAACTTAAAATGAAAACGTTACTCAAATATAACCTTTATCATACAACGCATCATATTATAGCAGACATATTCAACGTTTTTTTTTATATGCTCTATGCCTTTAAATAAATTTGTTCTTAACGACATGAAAAATTATCATCAAACGTTGTTTTTCTTCACTAGTCGTTAGTCAGTCTCATGTATCCTTTGCAAATGTATAAAAAAAAACACTACGTAACTACTATTTGCCATATCACTTCAAGACGGCAATACATTTTAAAAGTAATCTATATCTTGATTATTCTGAATCATATTGGTAAATATTTTTCAATTAAAAAGTTAAAAATAGAAAATTAACTTTGTCTTATATACTTGTGTAAATAATGAGCCCTGAATTTGAAACAGCAATTTAAAAATGCCGCTTTATAAATGTTTAATATCATTTGGTTCTGTGAAATTCGGAAAATAAATTCGTTATGAGAGAAGCAATAAAAAAGTATTAACTGTAATGAAATATTTTGTAAAAATAGAGAAATATATTCCTCTATATCTCTGACGTAGGAACATGTGATAGTGATACACATATTTTTCTATACTTCTAGCCCAAAAGATGCAAGGTAAAGACGTTACTTTTCTGGCCACCATGGCTAAACTCAAGTGTGGAAGGTTGTTGCGGGAAGTAACGGATAAGTGTCTGCAGTTTTGGGGAGGCATGGGGTACTCCTCGGACACGCTCATAAGCAGGGCTTTTCGAGATGCTAGAGTGCTTTCCATTGCTGCAGGAACTGACGAAATAATGCTGAACATTATATCAAAGTACATGGGACTACCTCCGAATACGAAGTCAAAGTCATAAAAAAGATTGAAGACAGTTTGGAATGGTTTTTTTTTTTTTTTTTATAAAAGTTGAATACTTTTGAAATAATACATTTTGTTAACACCTTTGTGACGAGGTGTATCATTGGTGGAACCTGACGCATATCATTTGTAGCTGTCATGCGTCATCCATGGTACATCACTGCATGTTGATTTTATATGCTATATAATCAATGGACTTAAAGTCAGGAGTTAAGTTCAAGTTAAAAGTTAAGAAAACTAGCTTACGTAAAATATGTTCCATCACCAACGTGTTAAATGTACATAGAATACGCCATTTGTCTGAAATTAAGGTGAAATATGTAATTAAATTTTTTTTCTTTAGAACACATATTTACAATACTGCCAATTATACTTTAAAAAATTATAATTGTTAGCCGGTACTAAAATAAGCTATATGATACCCCAGTGGTATATATATATATGAGAGAGAGAGTGAGTGTGTGTGTATTTCATACAAAAATAATTTATGAGAAAATATTAACTTATTATTTTATTATTTTCATTGCGAAAAAATCTGATACAATATCTTAAAATATCTCTTTCGCTACAAAAATTTGAATATCGAATTATACTTAAAATACGTTAAAGTATAAATATTCAGAATTAGATGGAAAGTTTACCAAGTAAATGAATTACAAAAAGTTTATTTTTCTTAGAACTGTATTTTTAATATCGCAGAAAGAAAGAGAGAAACAAGATTTCATGCTTATCCATTCCTTCTTCACGAATATTAATCATCTTCTTAAATTCAGGGATGTAAATTTATACAGATTTGAATACTTTAAAAATGTAGAAAAAATGATATTTCCTGAAGTAAAGATAAACTCAAATAATCTTCAAAAGAAGGAATATGTGGCTTATTCTGAAAAGGTAACTTTTTTTGGAATTTCATTCGCATTCTTAAGAAAAGAATATTATACAATCTTGTCTGAAGTTGCAGGTACTGCCTTTAATTATTAAACTCCACAAATAATTTAAATAGTAAATAAATTCACAAATCCAATGGTTGAGGCATCAAAAATGTATATTTAATTACTTGCGTAGAGTATTTTCCGAATCCCTTTTAATTGATATTACTCCTAGCTTATTCTTAAACAATAAAGTCTTAACTCACCAACTCACTCATACTGAATGAGACGTTTCTTGATTATAGCAGATTCGACTCCGATTATTCTAATCAGAAGTCACTTCCGATCAATGATTAATTACTATGATCCACGCCAATTTACAAACATCTATCAGGTTGTCGTTACCATCTCTGCTTCCTTCTCTTTCCTTTCAATTCTCTTTCGTATATATAATACTATCCCTAAATCACTTCATTACACTTCTTATCTACATCTGCTTCAGCTAATCATGTTTCAATTTAGTTAGCAAGGAGTTGTAATTTTATGCAAATCAAATTACGAAAAATTGCTGAGGTTAGTGAAAAAAAAAACCACGAAGAGTTTAACATCACAAGGTGGTTTTAGAAAGTAATCATATTTATAGATAGTTTTGTAACGCCCTACCGACCCAAGCGTCCTCTTGTGCCATCACTAAATTCAAATATTAAATAATACGACACAAATAATTACAGAACCACCAAAACAACTTTCACAATTTATTAGTATATATTTACTATGACACCAATAACTACGCTACCAGGTTAAGCAGCCTAACACCTTAATTCAACCCACCAATAGTAATCTAACAGCCTCTTACCAATAATCTTTCCTCGACTGCAACTCAGATTCTGGAACAACTGCTGAAAACACTAGACCAAATCTTTCTCGAGTAATCCTTACTCGAACCTTCAATAATAGTCTTTAATTCCTCCTTTCTCTTATCTAGCACTTCGGCTTCACCTCATCTCATCTCTTCTCATCTACAACGCCTCTCTGATCCTCCTTCAGATACTCTACTCCTTCCGACGGAGTTTATATAATTCCTAACACTTCACTTCATTCCTAACTGCTTTACATACTACTTTATGCATCACGTTTCATTTTTGGTTGGGCAAAGGTTGTTTAGAGAAAGCAATCAATCTCATTTGAAAGTCCCCAAGGTTAGTGAAGAGAAACCACGAATAGCCCAATGTCACAGTTTGATTACATGAGAACTTTATATATTTCACTTAAATTAAACATAATTACATAATTTAAATAAATAATTTAAAATTAGTTATTTAAAGATCGCTCTTTTTATATACAATAATTATTTTTTTGCAAGACTGTAAAGTCAAAAATATCGAATTGCTACAAAAAACCGAAAAATAAACAAATAAGTGTATATTTATAACATAAATATCATTGACGAGTTTTTCTTAATAGAAATAATTTCGATAAATGTTTGTATTTGCATTCACCAACATCAAAACATGTTTGCTTATATAGGACAGAACGTTTTGGTTTCAATTTTAAAGATGGAAGTATTTCTGTTACGCATGTAGTCATAACAGATATTTGAACTATGAAGAGCTGAAAAAAATCAAATGGATGTATTTAAATAAGTTTCAAAAGATTTTGGTCGGTGTAATTGTGATTAAATAATGTAAGCATTTCTCAAAAAAAGTATTTAGAAAGGATGCTCCGAGGGATGATTTATGTGATGTTATCAATGTGTAAGTGATGACTGGTGTGTCCCTTCATGTAAATAAAATGAATTGGATCTTTGTAAATGGGTATCATTGAATTTTGGTACATGTAATTTTGATTAATTACGGTAAGCATTATCAGAATAAGCATTTTGAAACGATGTTATAAAGGATGGTTTATGTGATATTAGAGTGCGAGTCATGAGTTATGTGTCCTTTCATGTAAATAAAAGGAGTTGAATCTTCGTAAATGAGTGTCATTGAAATTCTGTCGATGTAATTTTGATTAACCTTCATACGGGTGCGCCCTGTATACTATCGTTAAAGGTCGCGCGTATTTCTTAGATACGCTAATGTATTTAAGAGTGTTAATGGTAAAATTTGGTCATAATTAGTTAAGATTTAAGAAGTATATTTTAATTAAATGATATTTATTTAAGAATAATAGGAAACAATGTAAAAATAAAAGATATAAGTACTAAAAAATGACCAAATTGTTCAGTACCAAACCACAAGCGCTGCTGCAACAGCTCTTGTGGTTTGGTACATGATCGAAGTTTTAAATTGTTGATGCTCATCTCCGTGGACTGTAGAACTCACACAAAAAATCATTACAACTGTACTTCACTTAACTATTTATTATGAACTCTGAAAGCCGCTAAAATTTTTCACTTCTGCACTCGGCGGCAACTCAGAACACACTCCCATAAATTGATTCTTATTTTACAGGTGGCGCTGCTGCTACAGCGCTTGTGGTTTGGTACTGAACACAAATGTTATTGAAATTGCATGAAAATAAAATAAATAAAAATTTTGATATTTCGATTGCAGTATTTCTATTTCTTACATAAAAGCTCAAAGATAATATGAAATTTTTAAAAAAATGTGAACACCAATTTAGATAAAAAAAAAAAAGGAAGAAAAATCAATTTTATAGTCATTTCATTGCGTTCAGTCCATTTCCCAAAATTCTTCAAAGTAACTCTAGTACCATGGGAAACACCAACCATATAATCAAGCCCAAAAGAGCTTCTACTTCTGCTCCATCCTTATCTCTGGCATCTCTTGAACGAGAGTAATTAGTCTTCAAGGAAGAAATATACTTATTAGTCTCTTCAACTATGCTTTCCGTTAGGCAATCAGTATTGACACATTTACATATATCCAAAATATCTGTTAAATCTTAGGCTCACCCGATTACTGCAGGAGCATGAATACATATATTGCGAGGTGCTTGTTTAGTTTTCTTGAATGGAATTTTCTTCCATTTCCATGACTCGATGGTGTTTCTGTTTTCCTTAAGGTGGGCTATTTAGGCATCTCTAGATCTATCGTTATTATCTTCATCTTCTGAATTGCTTGCCACTCTCACTTTGAATCCGTATCATCTCCACGGAGAAAAAAGAAATTTTCGAAAATGAATACCCAGACGCATTCATTTTGAAACGAGTACGCTTATATCAGATTTGAACATATATCTTTATAGAATGTAAAACATTACATGTAATCAAAACCAGAATAATTCGAGATAAAAACCAACATTTTTAAAAACAACGTTTTTATATGGTGGCAAACTTTATTAAAAAAATTATTGAAATATTAGTTCCTAACAAACCTCCTTCCATACGTCCCCATTCAAACTTAATTTTATTATTTAAATTTAAAATTCTGTTAACCGAAGTGTATATTTTCTCTAGTATGATACATCTACAAAATCTCATCGTTTTCTTTCAAGCAATTCTTAAACATATTTTTCATTTATAACAATAAACTTATTTAAAATTTTCGTAAACTTACTTTTATATTATAAATTACTAATTGATTCACTGTATGAATTAGTTTCTTCCAAAATCATTTTATACTCAATAAAAAATATTCTTAAAGAAAGTATTTTTTAAAGTTATTCAATTAATGTTTTTCTCATTATACGAGTGATTTCTGTTAGCATGTCAGCAAAGCTACATGAGCAAGATAAATAATTTATTTATCAATCCGCATGGGAATATCGATTTTTGATTAAGGATTTTTTTAAAAAAAATCAAGCTATGTTTTTATAAACCCTGAAATCTATTTTAAAAAAATTTAAGTATTTTTTAATAAACTGTATCAAATTTAATTGGCAACTTCGATTATGAAGCTATGTACTATATTTCTGGGGGCTCACATCTTTGAGAGTTGAAGAATATTATCTTTAACTGTATTTTTCAATATAAACTGTCGCCATGGTAGCCTAGTGGTCACGGTCGCAAACTCTCGGCCCGCGTTGTTTTATCGAGGTGTGAGTTATAGTCTCAATGCCATTTCATGCTACCATACCACAAGGGTGATATACGTTAAATCTATCGCAGTTCGCAACCCTCCCGTGGCGGGTATGGAAGTTTGGAGAGGAAGGTGCCAAACTTCCAAGGTGTCGTCCTCGTTACTTGGCCGGAGTTAAAAATTACGAGATGAGTATACCGTAACCCTCGCGTTGCTCTGAATTGAGACTTTGATGAATGTAATATTCTAGTAAAGAAAGTACTAATTATATTGCTGGAATATGTTGTCCACATATACTTATATTTTAGTAAGAATTTAAACATTCTTATTCAAATAGATTTACAACATGCTTTTACTCAGTCCTAGTATAATATATGCTTGAGGAGTGCTAACATTTCAGGAAAGGGAAAACTGCATTTCACTTATATAAAACCGTTTTTATGAAATCGGATTTTTCATTTCATTTAAATGAAACAAGAAATTTAACGTCGTATAACGAATGATATTAATATAATTTGAAATTTTTCTCAGCAATTTTTAAAGTTTTGCGGCATTTGACAATATTTAGAATCTGAATAAATTATTATAAAATAATAATTGGATAAAATTCAGTTATGACATATTGGCTGTGTTTTCTGTTTATTCAATATGTTTATCGCGTAAAGCGGAATACTTTTACGCTTTAATTACTACTAAGAAATAACCAAGATATGTAAAGGAGAAATTTATTCTTCATATTAATGAATTCTTATGTACGTAACGGTCAAAATTATAGCTATTCATGTTGATTTGCTTCTTTCAGGATTTGTATCTAGAATGAAGTAATCCGCAGTACTGTAAGGCTTTAATTAATTATCCGGGGTATTGCAATGTTTTAGCTTCGTTTCAAAAAATATTCCTGACAGAAATTTGATTTCTTTCATTTTTTATTCTAAAAATATAATCACCATCTAGAATAATAAGTTTCTCCCACCGTTTTTGAATTTTTGAAGAATTTCATTGTAGAACTCAATACATTTAACGCATTTTTATCCTTACTGTAACTTAGTATTTTGTATTACCTTACAGATTTTATAGTGTAATTATATTAATCTTATTTGCTGAATGGTCTTGACTTTATCAAAGGCAAGTGTTTAGTATCCATGAATTATCTTTATTTTACATTTATATTTTGGCCCATTGTGCCAATAATTTCACAATTCAGTTTTTGTAAAATGTCTCAGCAACACTATCGAATTCCGTTAACAAAAAAGAAAATATTTATCTTCAAGTTTAAAAATAGTGAAAATATAAAAGGCATTAATTTTTAAAAAATATATAGAAAAGAACTTTCTCTAGTGAAAATTAATAAAAAACTAGACTGAAGATTTCAAACAATTTTTTTGCTAAACTGAAGAATAAAAAGAGCTTTTATTTCAAATTCCTGTGTATATAGTTCCTTTTTCTGTAAAGTATGTTTATTTATATTTATTGTTATGTGCTTTAAATACTTATATAAGTGTAAATAAAATATTTCGCGGATATTTCATTCATATATTTCATTAAATGTTGGAAATATTTAAATCATTATATCAGATTAAAACTGCTTAATTTCAAACATTATGATTGTTTCCACATATTAGAAAATACCACATGGTAAATGAATGTATACATTTTTTTAAAACTTAAAAGTAAATTATTGCAACACACGGAACTTTGTTTTATTGAAATGTAAAACTGTACTAAGCGACATTGAAAATGAAACACCAAGAAGGAGTGTTCAGAAAGTGATGAAACTCGGAAAACAGGAAGAGACAACAATGTACAATAAACGATCTTTATTTCGCAATGATATCCCAAATACAGAGCGAGAATAGCGTCGGCTCAGTAGGTTGTAGGACCACATTGGACGGCGATATAAGACGCAACATGGCTAGGTACAGAGACAATGAGAATACGGATGACATCCTGAGGAATGGCTCTCCATTCCTTATCAACCATTTACCACAGTTCATCTTCTGAACGTGGCAGTGGCAGGGTCAGCAAATGGCGTCCAAAAACACCCTAAATATGTTCAATTTGTGAAATATCTGGAGATAACGGGGGCCAGGAAAGCCTCTGTACACTTTGCTGATTCGAGCAGTGTGTGGTTAGGTGTTGCCCTACTGATAAAGGATATTGTGCAACTCTAGGAAGGTAGGGGTGTGTCACTGGCCACAGTACATCATCCACGTATCGTTGGGCCATCATAATGTCCAGAATAGAGGTAACCGGGAATCGGACTCAATTGCGTCCCAAACCATGATGCCTTATTGTCGCGAGGTGGGGTGCTCCACAATTCTTGCCGGGTTAGACCTATCTCCACGTCCACAACACACTCGCACATGGTGACTACCATTCGAGGAACAGAAGCGTTACTCATCTGAGAACACGACCCTTTGTCATTCCATCGTCCACATCGCTCGAGCGCGGCTCCATTGCAGACGCTGGCGTCTATGCTGTGGGGCCAATGGCCATCTTCTTATCGGACAACGTGAGTGTAGGCCACAAGCAACCTATCGACGGGAAATGGTTCTGTTCGTTACAGGAACAATCAAAATTTCTCCAACATACTACAGAAGAGAGGTAGAAGTGGCTTCCGGATCCGCCATTGCTTGTAGGGTGGATGCGTCGATCCACGTTTGCTAACGTCATTCTGGCTGCACCGCCCTCCTTTAACTCACCACACTTTGTTTCAACAATTTTCGCTTCAGCTTGGGCACTGTGGACGCGTCTAATGTATATCAGCTGAGAAGGGACCAAATTTACCTTCACAGCCCGATTACCGTGCCCTTCGTAAAATCGTCTGTCTGCTGGTTTAGTTTAGTTTATATTAACGTTGCACTAGAAGCAACACGAAGGCTATTGGCAACGGACCTCGTAATTTTGAACCACGGTCAAGTGACGAGAAAGACACCTAAGCTAGCACCCCCTCTCCTAACATCCACACCACACCAACGGGAGGACTTTGGGCCCCGAACAGATTTAACGAGCATCAGCCTCAACTACACGGCGGGTCTTTGGCGGCCGAGGATCGAACCCGCGACTGAACGAAAACCGCCAGCCGTGAATCCTCGATCATGACCACTAGGCTACTGCGGCTCCAGAGTAACCTGGGGGTGGGTCATCCTCGTTTACCGAAGACAGTAAGCCCCATTAGAAAGGAAAGATCACCAGAATGCCTCGGAGTAAGGATGCCCGTAATTACCTAAGAAAGCAAGCCCCTGAGGTCTCTGGAGAATCAGTCCTCTGATAATATCTTCAGAGACAGGGTGCCGGTAAAATCCCAGACACTGGGTATTCATTTTAGTCGTCTCTTAAGATATGCATGAGCTACATTGGGACTATTCTTCCACACCCGGTCACACGGGTGAATACAATTACAACACGGGTGAATGTATAATTGCGATCTAGACTAGAATATACAACACGGGTGAATGTATAATTGCGATCTAGACTTTTGAAAAAGGGTGGGGAAGGAGAAGAAACGAAAATTGGCTGACAAGGAGGCTTGAAAATATAGGGGTTATTGCAATAGCATAGACTCTAGCGTTGCCAGATGAGTCATCTGTGTTCGTGTATGTGATAGTGATTATTATTGAGCAAGATCCAGTTGTTTATTATTATTGTGCAAGATCTACACCAAAATATGTGTAACTGTGGTCCAGACATTTGAATTAAATGGATGATAAAAATTTATTGATAAGAAGAGTCGAAAATAGAGAAGGATCCCTAGGATACTTTAAAGGCGCAACACCCGTGTTTACCAAAGAGAGTAAACCCCCATTGGAAAGACTGCTACAGTAACTTAGAGTCATGATGTCGTGGGAGAGTGAATGTAAAGTTTATTGGCGCAAGAGCCACAGATATGGCTATGCTGCGCCAAGCAAGATTTAACTGTGGTCTAGACGTGAAAAAATTGAAAAAAAAAAAAAAAAAAAATTGGTTGACAAGAAAGAGTCATGTTGTCATGCCTACCTAAAGGCAAACCCATGAGGGTCACGACGCGGTGGAAAATACGCCAGCCGCGAGTTCTTGAACATAATTACTAAATTTCCGTGATTGTGAAAGAAAAAAAATTAATATTGGTACACATGTTAAAATTCAGCAAAAATACCAACATCCTTCACATTTTAATTTTTTCAAAACAATGCTCATTTTATTGCAAAATGAATTCTTAATCTTTGCTATGTAGATTGTATGTACGACACAAGAAAAAAAGGCAAGGTGTGGCATTTTAAAATGCATGGATGTAATGAAAAAACTCACCAACTAAAACCATTTTAAAAAGTTAAAAGTTCCGAAAACTAATTAGACGCATCAATTAATGATTTAAATTCACATTTTAAGTTAAGTTTTAAATTTTCCATAGAATTATGTGAATTTTCATGTAGGTTCAATACATATTTTTAATAACTGATCACTTTTTCGTAGTATTAATTACATCTGGCGCAAATAATAAAAGAAAAAACAAAAAAGGAAAATCCTTTAAAAATTTATTAGTGTCAAAATAATACAAAATGTTACATTTGTATAAAATATGATAAATAAGAAAACAAATTACTAAATTATAAGAATCGACTGTTTTTTAATTTAAATTACTTACAACAATAAATCAAAGTAATGATAGTTATAGTCACTGAAAGAACAGAAAAAAGGTTCCTTTTATGGTGAAAACGAAATAAAATTAGTTTTTGTAAAGTTATTAATAACGAAAATAACACGAAATCATCGACATCTGTAGAAAGGGAACGTGACTATTTCTCACAATTTCAATTTTTGCAACTAATTTTTGTACATATATTTACAAAAGTAATATATCAGTTTAAAGACAATTCAAAGAATGTTATTAAATAAAGTGTTAAAAAGTCTATTTTTAGAACGTCGCACTAGAAGCTACACGAGGGCTATTGGCGACGGACCTCGTAATTTTGAACCACGGTCAAGTGACGAGGACGACACCTGAGCTGGCACCCCTCTCTCCTAACATCCACACCACACCACCGGGAGGACTTTGGGCCCCGAACAGATTTAACGTGCATCAGCCCCGGCTACACGGTGGGTCTTTGGTGGCCAAGGATCGAACCCGCGACTGAACGAAAACCGCCGGCCGCTAGTCCACGACCTTGACCACTAGGCTACCGCGGTCCCTATATAATCAGTGGAATACACCGTGTTGTCTTTGAGAAAAATAAACACTTACAAGTTTGATCGATTCTTTATTTCTTTATAAATTACAAAATAACATACAGACTGCATAAACATAAAATGAAGGGAATGTTAAAATGTTACATCCATCGTCATATCTGAAATTCAGTTACAAAGAATGAGCCACCAAGATTTAAAAAATTAATTATCATTGTACCTAAAAATTTTTCTCGGGGGGGGGGGGGTTCTGTTTCATCCTCGCCATTAAAAATACAACGTTAAAAGTTAAATTTTATACAGTATTGAAACAATTACACCTAACTTCACAGAAGAAAAAAAATTAATGAAAATACGTTAATTAGGAGAAAAACACGTTGAGTTATGCTTTCTGTTTAAGGAGTGCAGGAATTCTAATTCATGTTCAGTTTCCTACAATTTAGAATTATGTTAAGGTTATGAAATCCTACTGTTTGCCTGCAAATGGATACATGTAATACTAAAATGTTAGCAATATATTATGTCATTTGCATCTATAAAGGAAGGCTAGAAAACATCTTTCATTGCATACAATGTATATTTTAACGATATTTTTACTCAAGAAAACATTCATTTCTTCGTTCAGTACATTCAAATTGAAACTCTAAAAATATGGTAAGCAAAATATTTTACGCTGTTAATAACACATAAAATATAAATAATTCAGAAAATGACATAAATACGAAAATTATTTTTCTTAAAATACTGCAAAATTTTATAAATATACTTTAACAATAGTCATAACTTTGATAACAACGGAGTATGTATTAACAAAAAATTTGTATAATTTTTTTAAATATTCTCAAGTATTGTCATAAATGTGTTCATCCCCATAACCATACACTGGATTTTCATAAGCATTCACTTCAGTAGCATAGTTCATATTTTTGTTTTCATGGATTTAGGTTGATCGTAGAAATGAGATCCATCTACCAAAATGAATAAATATAATTAAATATTTATTCCCGTAACCAAGAACACACATCTCACCAATAGCACAACAGTTACGAAACAAATGCTAGTTATATAAGTACAAGAATTGCAAAATGTTTAGTTTGGTAGATTAGAAACTCAAATGAATCCTAATTTCACAGGCGAAATTTCTATTCGTGTGTATTACCTTTAAATGACTTTGTATTGGAGAAAATCCATAGCCGTTTCTTTTAATTTCTTTCGTGGATTTAGTTTTACATCATGTGAAACTAAATATAAATGCTAATATGCGTGTAATTTTATTAGAAATCGTTTTATTATTTATACAAATCTTGAATTATATTTTATTTACCTTGAAAAAAATAGTTATATTTTCTACATATTTGGTATACTTATATCCCACGAGGATTCAGTGCCCTGAAATTCTATTGAACCAACAAACTTTTATTGACCAGTTATTTATTATAACCTAAGTCTTTGTATTTGTGTGGATCGCATTATTTACAATATGGTAAATAAGTAGTTTAAAATAAAGCTCAGTAACTTCAAATATTTCCAAAACCTTAATATTAGAATACCTACAAAATAAGAGTTTAAGAATTAATAACAAAAGTAAATTAAATGATAACTTAGAAACAGTGTAATAAAATTTGGAAGAATGTTCCGAGAAAAACTATATTTTACCCTTCCAGTAATGCACTATAGAACTTCAAGATATAAAATGACACACGAAGCATAAAATGCTTATTCCATAATTATTGAAAATTATTGAAATCATATTTCCAGTTTGATTTAAATGACAGATACCTTTTCCCTCAAGAGTTTACAACCGTTCCATAAAAAAGGATGCTCTCCAATCATCCTGTTTTCATAAAGAGAGTATTTATTTCTATTCATCTCTTTAACTTCACTTTTCCCTTATTCGTTTCGAAAGAATTATTATACTATTTTTAAACATCATTGTGTCAAATCAAACTGGTTACGAATTGAGAAATTTCATCTTATACTGGAATCAAGATGAATTGTGCCCTATTTCTCACTAAGAGACGTCAGATAAAATGTATTGAAATATCTAGTTAAATCACGTGACTTCGCATCGAAAAGCAAATGTTTATTTTACAGTACGATTGTTTGAAACGTTTCGTAATCCAAGTCAACAAATCGAACTTCTGATACAAATATAAATTATTTAAAAGGAAAACTTAGTTTTTTTTTTTTTTAATATTTTCAAAACAAAATATCACACTATTTTCTCAATATTGTCCAAAATAATGTGTAGTTCAGTTTAAAAATGTTAAATCTTATTTTTAATTCATTGTTAAGCAAGAGTAGCAGAGGATTAAAAATTTCCTTCGGGAAACAGTATTATCTTCCAAATTTTTTTATCCTTAATACTAACCTAATTAAGTGAAAAAATCAATTGCTTGACATTAGTATTTCAAATGTTACGCATATATTTCGATGCTAATCTCGCCAATATGTGCTACAGAATTAAATACAGCAACGTTGATTACACTAAATTGAATATACAGTTAACTTGCCTTCTATTTATGGCTGCACAACTAGAAACTGCCTGACCATGAAGCCAAGGTAAAGGCTCGTTACAATCGCTGTCTTACATATTTAACGAGCTAAAAAATTTTTCTAAATCATAATTTTCCATGTTTATTTTAATGTTTAACATAATATGATTAATTTATTGTTTATTGACGTCTCCCTGGGAAGCAACATAAGAGCTGTTGATGACTTATCTCGATATGTTGAGTTTCGGTCAAGTGACGAGGACGACACCTGAGCAGGGGCCTCCCATTCTAACGTACTCACCACGCGAATGATAGAACTTGGAGTCTCGACATATTTATTAATATAATTAAAATTTCTAATTACTGATGCTTAAAATAATAAATAATGCTTTAATAATTTTGTCATTTCAAAACATGTAGTCATAATGGGGAAATATGAGATTTTTAATCTCAGAGAATCTGTATAAGTGAAACTTTGTGCACGAAATTAGAAATTTAACATTGATATGATTTTATCGCTCCATATCAAAGGCAAACAATTTATAAAAAAATATTGTGAGAAAGTTTTTTTCTTGATTGATGATTTTAAAATACTACCTTCTTCATCTTTGTCGACCAGTTTTATTCTATAACCTTGGATATTTTCGTATATTGTCTCGGTTTCAAGAGGCTCGGTAAAAGTAAATTGGATTTTGTGCATTGGGGAATCTGAAAAATAAATATTCAGTTCAACTGGCTGTTTAAGAAACTCCTTTCACATAACGACACACACTATTCATCATTTTTTGCCATTTAAATTTAATGTGAAGATTAATTTAGTAGCATAAAGTTTCGCATAGCACCGCAATTCGTCAATTGCAAAGAGAATCACATTTAAAAAGAACGAGCGAATGATAGTATTTTAATGGTGCAAGAGCCTGATATGACCATACTGTGCCAAACAATATAAAGCTGCGATCTAGACGTATGAAAAAATTTAGAAAGAAAAAAAAAAATGGCTAATAAGAAGGGATGGAAATAGACATTAGTTTAGTTTAGTTTTTTTTTATTAACGTCACACTAGAAGCAGCACGAGGGCTATTGGCGACGGACCTCGTAATTTTGAACCACGGTCAAGTGACGAGGACGACACCTGAGCTGAGACTTCCCCCTCTCCTAACATCCACACCACGCCAACGGGAGGACTTTAGGCCTGAACAGATTTAACGTGCATCAGCCCCGGCTACACGGCGGGTCTTTGGTGGCCGAGGATCAAACCCGTGACTGAACGAAAACCGCCGGCCACTAGTCTACGACCTTGAAAACTAGGCTACCGCGGCCCACGGAAATAGAGAAGTATCGCTAGGGTTACCTTGGAGGTACGACAACCGTGTTTGCCAAAAACAGTAAATCCCCATAGGAAAGAAAACTAAAAGGGTTGAGAATCTGTTTCTCTGAATAAAATAGTACAATTGTAGCTTAATCCAATCGGATGGGGGAGAATTGCATCTTTTACTATCATCTTACTGATTTCCTTTTCCGAATATCGGAGTTATCTCAAGAGTTGACTTCTTAAGCACTGGTTTAACAATCTCGTTGAACTGAGGCGATTTCCTTTTTCTCGCGTACGGTTTGCTGTCCTTTTGTAATCATTTGTGACGCACCTCCGAGATTATAGGCGATTTTTCCTTACTTTTATCTTCCTTGTTCAAAACACTTATCTTTTTCTTTGTCAGAGGTTCTTATTCTGGATGATTTACAGTTTTAAGCATACTTTGACACATTTAAACTAATTTACACAAAATAATTTGCAAGACTCAAAGTATCTTACATTGTTTCTCTTCCACTTTCTCAAGGATACTTTCCTGGTTGCGATGTTGCACTTTGACAAGATTTTCGTAAATACTTTCACGATGTCCTTCTCCGTTGTCAACGGGTTCTTGCATGAAGTGAAAACTTTCCAAACTATCCTCTTTTTTCGGAGTGGCTGAAAATTAGAAAAAGAAAACTTATCTTTAATTGGATCAAAGTATTATTATATTAATATTACTATTTATATTATATGAAATGACATTTTAAAAAAATCGTTCGTCAACTTTTAAAGTTTAAAAACCAGCTGTGTATTCAAGAATAGTTTTGGTTTTATTTTTTTTCAAAATGACTCCATTCAAGATCAAGATTGTCACGATATAGTAGTTTACTAATGACAACATTTTTGTTTGTCTCTACTTTATAAATCAATTTTATTTTTAAGTCAGGAAATTAGAGCAATTTTCAATAATCTTTAGAAAATTTCAAAAGAAATGAATGTCATCCTCAAAACCGCGTACGAAAATAGTAATTATTTGATAAAAGTTTTTGAAAATCTTTTTTCCCTCTGAAATTGAAATACTACTTAACTTATTTTAACCTATTTTTCCACATTTTTTCCAGTAGTAAAATAAGTCTGATCCTTTTGGTATGCAAATTGTTGAAACGCTGAAAAGGCAAGTTATACCCAGTAGATTACTTTGACATCTCGTATTCTAGACATCTCTCTAAATTAATGAGAGTAATTGGAAAACATTGTTAAATTATTCAAAACATCTTTTTGGCTGTCTGTAAAATTTGTTGGGCCAGGGAGATATTAAGTCAAGTTTCGAGACAAACACTCGTTAAATTAAGAACAAAAAACTTGTACCCGATCTGCATTAAATTACATAAATGCTGCAAGAAAAAGAATGAGAGTGAAAGTTTATGCCGCAAATATAGGTTTTCTATAATTGTGTTTAACATCGCAATGAGGAGCAACACGAGGGATAATGACGGCCCTAATGATTTTGATACTCGGTCAAGTAACGAGGACAATACTTCCCTCCAAACTTCCATACCACACCAAAGGAAGGACTTTGGTTTGGTTTCGGGTTTATTAACATTGCACTTAAAGCAACACGAGGGCTATTGGTGACGGACCTCGTAAATTGTAACCTCGGTCAAGTGACAAGGATGATACCTGAACTCTTACACCCCTTCCTAGCTTCCCAACCCCGTCCACGGGAGGGCTTAGAGCCACGACAGATTTAACGTGCATCAGCACTGGCTGGCCACACAGTGGGTTTTTAGTGGCATCAAAACTCAAACCCATAACTCGACGAAAATCACCGGCTGTGAGTCCACCATGACCACTAGGTTACCACAAACACAGAAAGGACTTAGAACCTCCAACAGATTTAAAGTGCATCAGCCTCGAAATTTTGTTTGCATCAGAGCTTGAACTCATAATTATACAAAAACAATGCAAGCCGCGAGTCCACGACAATAGTTACAGGCTACAAACCATGCGTAACTGCGATATAGTAGAAGGAAAGATGGAATAAGAAGAAAATTGACAAGGAAGTTCAAAAACAGAAAGGTCGCTAGGATAACCCTAGGGTGTTTCAATGTGGTTTAACAAAGACAGTAAACATCACGAGTATTGAGTGAGTAATGATAATGTTTAATGACACTACAGCTAGATATGGCTATGCAGCACCAAACAAGGTGTGTAACTGATCTAGACGTTTGAAAGAAAAGAGCAGTTGGAAAAAGGGATAAAATTTCGCTGACAAGGAGATCCGAGAAGAGAGAAGGATCACTAGGGTATGATGGAGACGCGTTACCCCTGTTTACCAAAGAGAGCAATCACCAGAGAAGAAAATGATCCCTAGGATGCCTCGAAGTTATGTTCGTGACTACGTACAGAAAATATGGTAGGTGGTAATGCTAAATCACAAAAATATTACTTTTATATACTTTGTCAAAGTTAATGTGACGTCCTTGAATGCTAATTATTAAAGAAAATTCAAAAGTAGAAAATTTATTTAAATTGCATAAATTTTTTGAGTTCTATTTTTTTTATGTATTAAATATAAATTTTTGGAGGAAGGGGGTTAAAATGAAAACAAAAAAAAATTCGTCTCTTCGTTTTAATATGCAAAGGATTTGTGTTATACGTCTAATAATTTTATTTTTTTGAAAAATTGAGCAGAGTAGTATGTTGTATAAGAAAAAAAATACATATACTTTAATTTACATATATACATTCTCAAAGAAAATAAAGAATCTTGAACAAGTCTAAGTGTAACTCAAAATTCAGACTTACTTTGATCTTCATTATCAAGAATTAAGCTGAAAAGTTATCAGAAGAATCATTCAATTAGTAAAAGTAAAAGTAATCAATATCTATTACACAACATTCATATGCAAAAATTAAAGCTTTCTTAAAAACAATTTCATTAATCTTTTTTTATATATATAATTCCCTAAAAATTAGAAAAGACTTATACTTTCAGGAACACGTTATACATATGAATGTAATTTATAATAAGAGAAGAATTCAATTACATCAGATTACTGATTCTAGCCCCATGAATACTCAGAAAAGAAATAATTAAGTTGCTTTATATTGACTTTAACCACTTATGCTTCGATTACAGTATTTGATTCTTATTATTTGTGTTCAATTTTGTGGCAATGGATAATATTTATTTTTGTTAGACTTAAAATTTCTACGAAAATAAATACAACATAAGCGTACTTAATATAATTTTGAATTGCATTTTAGAATGTTTAATATCAAGTTAATATCTGCGCTCGAATTTGAATTTTATTAATGGGTTATTTTCAAAGTGTCTATCATCCAATAATACATGTTTAAAATAACATAGCAATATATCTTTGAAAAAAAGTTTAGAAATCCGAGGATCCTAGGCATTGGCAATTATTTTAGTGTGAAACCAAAAAGGAGCTTGAAACTGTTCTTCTAAAGCGACTTCTTAAACCTAGAAAGGTTGTCGAAAAATACATATCAAATAGTCGTCAGTGGGTGAAATTATGAAATCAATATGAAAATTTTTAAGTTGTAAACATTTTTAATTGCTAAACTATGGAATGCTACAAGAATGGTACATTATGTGATATTAGTATACTGATCTAATAAACGAATGTGCAAATTCGGTGTCAATTTATGCACTAATTTGTTGATAAAAAAACTTTTACATGAAATGTTGCAAATAAATTAAATGTTTTTCTAAATTAAATTGTGCGTTGAAAATGCAACGTCGAAATAAAGTTTAAGGCTATACAATTATAAATCTGATATTCTATCCGCTGTACTGTTCGACAATATATTAGAGGAACAAAAGTACATTATACAACGAGTTATAGAATGTTAAAGTATATTTTTGCGAGAAAACTTAAGATAATACATTAATTTAGGTTTTACTATACTCATTACTATCTATCAAAGTACCAATTTTCGAAAGAAAATAAATGCCGATTGGAACGCATGAGTTTCTTTTTTATATAATATATCTACCCTTTTGTTTAACTGCATAAGCTATTTTTATATCAAAAGTAAATTGTTTTACATATACTGAGAAAATAGAAGATATTAATAAAGCAATACTTTTAAGTTGCAATTTTTTTTTATCTATGGCTAAAAAGTGCAGAAACACACAAATTGCATTGTCCTTTCTTTCAAAAGAAGTTGTCAAGAGAACATTACTTGAGCTAATTAATAACAGCCATTTATTTTCACTATATACTTGTATTTCATTAAATATATATATAAAAAGGGCCAAACAATAACCAATATAACTTCAAATTTGAATAAAAAAAAATCTTGCATTTTTAAATTTGGCCGCGATCTCCTTTTCCTACATATAGCACATCCGATGAGAGCAACCACGACCGCAATAGTTACAACAGCAGCTGATGTACTTGCTCTCTCCTCTATTATGTACAAATCATTTTCGCCCTCGGACAAGCCTAGAAATAAAATATTTTTAGAATTATTGTACAAAAACTTTTAATTTCAATTTACATTATATATGCCTCGTGAATACCATGGACAAAAAGGTTTGTCTTATTTTAATAAATTGCTATCGAATATCAACGATATGAGGGGCTTTGATGAAAGACTCTGTTCAAGGTCGAGTGTTGAAGATGGCACTTTACTCTTTAAAATGTTCACACCTCGTCTTCACCCAGTTCATCATACTGTAATTGGTGAAAACGTTGAGTTCCCTAGTTACGGAACCCTGATTCCACTAAAGACTCAATGATATGAAAAGGTACGATTGTTGTACGAATCAGGTCTGCGGTGTGGCAATGAAGCGGACGACTTATCGTTTTGGGTCTTGTTCTCTCGTTCAGTTGTTGTTTATAGTTTAGAGATTCTTCCTCATAGCAATCACTAGAGTGACGGTAACACCAAGAAAAATATTAAAGCAAAGGAACTCCCTCAATAATTTTAGATGAAATGTCTAGTAAAGGGAGTTTCCGAGACACACAGTGGCTCAAACTATTGAAAGTGCACATTACTTTTACTTGATAAATCCAACTTTCAATATAAGTAACACATTACCCAGAAATGCAAACGTGTTTTTTTATTTCTACACATAACAAATGGTTTAATTTAAAGTAAAAATAAAGAACAATCAATAGAAATCTTCCAATATGAAGAGTTTCAGAAGCGTTTTAAATAAACATACAGTGGCTCAAACAATTGAGGATACACCTTACTTTCACTTGATGAATACAACTTTTAATGAAAATAACACATTAACTAGAATAGAAGACGTATTTTTACTTTTACACGTAATAAAAGGGTTAATTTACAGTAAAAATAACGAAAATCAACAAAAAAATATCTAAAATTAAAAGTTTCACAAATATTTGAAGTAAACATAGGCAGATCTTTACCTCAAAAAATTGAGGATACACCAATGAAATTTTTTCGATATATTACATGCACAGACAGTATCAGTATTTTGTTGCATGTCCTTTGGCTTTTATAATGTCCTCCAAACGTCTTGGTACCGATTCGACCAATTTTTTAGTGGTATCTGGAGATATTTTATCCCATTTTTCTTGTAACACTTGCTTTAAATGGGCTTTGTTTCTAATCTGGTGTTTTTGGACCGCTGTTTCTAGAGTGGCCCACAAATTTTCTATGACATTGATGTCAGGGAACTGTGGCGGTGTGTGCAATTGCTGTTTACAATGAAAAAGACACCACATTTTGACATTACGTGCCGTGTGTTTGGGGTCGTTGTCGTGCTGAAATATAAAATTTACATCTAAACCCAATTTTTGTGCACTTTCTTTAAGATTGTTGCGGAGTATGTCTATATAAAGCTTATGATCCATTATATCATCTATAAAAACTAAATTTCCTACCCCATTTGCAGCCATACATCCCCAAACCATGACGGAGCCACCATCATGTTTAACTGTAGGACGTAAATTTTTTGGATCCAAAGTGGTGTTCGGCTTTCTCCAAACGGTGTGACGACCATCGCTTCCAAAAATGTTGAATTTACTTTCATCACTAAATATAACTTTCTTCCAAAAGTTTTCTGTCTTCAACTGATGAGTTTTTGCAAACTCCAAACGCTTTTTCTGATTTTGTAAGCTTATGAAAGATTTCTTTCTAGCTACTCGACTGCTATATCCAGCATGTCTAATCACATTTCTCACAGTTTCAGCACTTACACTTCTGCAGATTATTCGAGAAGTTTCTGCAGCTAGTTTGACTGCACTCAGTTTAGGATTAATCTTGATATCTTTTAAAATTTTCCTTTTAGCTACATCACTCAGAATACTTTTCCTTCCTCTTCCACTCTTATTTTGAATTAATCCATCGCGTTTAAATTTCCCAATGATTTTCTGGACACATGAGTGACTCCTACCGACAATTTCAGCTATTTCACGATAAGATTTTTCCTTCTTAAATAACCTTAATATAAATTTTCTTACATCAATACTGGTCTCTTTCCGAGGAGCCATTTTCCATTTAAAATTACAGCATTATATTCTCATAACCAACTTCAAAAGACAGAAATAACAGTTGAAAAAGTTTAGGATAAAATTTCCCAAACTTAGATTATTAGTAGCAAGCAAAAAGAAATCAAGTGGTAGTTAAACAAAAATTTCATTTGTGTATCCTCAATTTTTTGAGGTAAAAATCTGCTTATGTTTATTTGAAATGCCTCTAAAAAGTTTTATTTTAGAATTTTGTCGATGATTTTTCTTTATTTTTACTGTTAATTAAACCTTTTGTTATGTCTAAGAATAAAAATTCGTTTGCACTTCTGGTTAAGGTGTTATTTTGATTGAAAGTTGGATTTATCAAGTAAAAGTAAGGTGTATCCTCAATTGTTTGTGCCACTGTATGTAGGAAGGAGTTTCGACAGATTTAACATACCTCAGCTTCAATACGCGACGGTTGTTAGTATCATCAGGGCTCCAACCCCTGATTCGACAGAAAAAACCCTGAACACGAGTTCGCGAGCATCACCACTACCTAAGCTATTGTGGCCACAATATCCGTACTAAATTTCCAATTTGATTGTTTATTGACATGGCAATTAGATGCGACACGATGTGGTGACTAATCACCTTATACTGCACCAGGATCAAGCGACGAGGACGACACCAGAGTTTGTAACCTCCTAAATTTTTACACCTCATCACTCGAGCTTTGCAAGCCAGTTCTATTTTAACGTGAAGTAGCTTCAAAGGCACGATGGATCTCTAGTGGTATCAGGACTCGAACACGTGGTTCTATTTGAACATTACTGTCTTTGAAGTTTTGGACCATGACCGCTCCGATACTGCAGCCTGAAGACTCAAATTGCTTCATTACCATGATATTTTAATTAGTAAAATATGATTATAACCACCGGCAAGCAGATGAATTGTTTTTAACATTCGAAATATTTCCCCCTTGTCGCTGAGGAATTGTCAACGGGCTCTATGGAAGCAATTATTTAATGAGTACATAACGGAGGCTTTTGGCACAGGAGTCGAATTTGGCTAAACTACACCAAATATTTGTTAAACATGACAATTCTTTTTAAATCGTAATAAAAAAAACGTGATTAAAAACTACCACATAAAATACAATGTAAAATGTGATGGTTAAAAACTTAAATATTGCATAAAACCCCAAATGTATACAAAAAGGTAAATAAATACGGTTTGGATTTTATCTTTCATCGAGACAAATTTAAAACAAATTATTAAAAAGGGTGTGACGTGTAATATCCGATACACATCACGTTTTTTCCCATTGATTGCTATTCATTAAATGCAGGAGACAATTTTTGAAAAACACAGGAGATGAATGCATTATATAGTTTTTTATTTTACTTTTTAATCATTTTATACAAGTAATTTGTTGTTGAACGTCTTTGAAAGATTCTTTAATTGTTCTCAGTATGTCTGAAAAGTGAAATCACGTTTTTTTATTCAATGATTTGGTGAGAAAGGATGAAATGCATGTTTTACACCCATGTATGGATAAATACTTAATTTTTTTTTAAAATAAATAAATGTTCCGTTTGCATGAGGAATGAACGAATTTATCCTCCTTCTCGGAACTATTCCAAAAAAGAAAAAAAACCAAGTCCTTTTTTTGTATATTTCTTAATGTATAACTTTTTACTATATGTTTAAATTTCTTTAGTAAAAATATTTTTAAAAATTTAATTACTTATTATATTCTACATAATATATAAATTTAAATTAAAAAGTATAACATAATAAATAGTTATTAATACTTGACACATCAATAAAAATTAGTAATTTATGATAATATGTATTATAATTTATAATTATATAATAATTATAAATAAAAAGTTCTAAGCAAAGTTTTGAAAAGAACAGATTTAGCCACCCAAGGGGCGATTTCTTATAACTATTATTAAAGTAAACGATGAAATATCGAGAAATAGACAATAGTAAACTTTTCCAATTCTAAAATTAAAGTAAACAATAAGTTATTAAATTGAATATATTTAAGCTAAATATAATTAAAATTGAAGCAAACGATAAAGTATGGAAAAGTCATCTGGTATATCAAAACGCCTCACTTAAGACAATAGCCCCTTATGTGGCTAATAAATATAATTATATACCTATAATTAATTTATATTAATTCATAATAGTTTTACATATAATTCTGTAATTATATATTAATTATTAATAATACTTATACTATATATTTATGAGTAGTTATAATGCTCTATTGTACATAATTTTAATATATAATAAATCATTAAAAATAATTTTAATTCGCAATAACTATTAATAAAAATAATATTTATTATTTGTAATTATTTATGATTAAACTGTTAATTGTTCCATAAAATTTCTTTGAGTATGTCTAAAGAAAAATAATCTAAACATTCGCATTAATTACGTTTAAATTTGCAATTCTGACAAAGAAAATGGCTTTAATTTGGTTGTAGTGTGCATTTTTGACGTCATCACGACGTCACTACTTTGGAGTCTCATTTTCTAATCCGCCATGTTTTCACCAAAATGGTCACCAATACTTCAGTTTAATCAAATTATGTTATTTTTAAGCATAAATCGAGATAGATTATTAATGATCCATTAGAACAATTTGACTTAGTATAACACTTTCTAATTTAGCTAATTTTAATTTAATTCATTTCCGCTCTTAATTGATTTAATGGGGTTAAGAAGATGCTATACAATTTCTACGAATTGCATACTTGCAAGTGATCAGCAAGCGATTCGTGCAATGTTTCCGCTACGACTTCTCTGAATGCTTTTAATAATTTAGCCCAATTTTCTTTTCAAATTATTCAAAATTTAAATATGTTACAAAGAAAGTCAAATACGAAATTTATCAAAACTTTAAAGTGGGAATGAATTTGGTATATAAATTAATCAGCCAAATTTACATTATCAAACTATTTCTCTTGAAAGAATGTTAACTAAAGTAACATAGTTGTTTCTTACGCAGAAAAATCCTAATAATATTCAATACATAAATATCATATATTCTATACATATCCTTTTCACGCAAGATGAATGAGAACTTGAGAAAATATTTTTAGCATTTAAAATACTTAATCGTAAATTTATTGTATTTTTATTCCAATTTAAATTTTTTAGCAATACACGATTTAAAACTAGATTTCACTAAATCCTCAATTAAAAAATAATTTAAAAGTACTTACCAATCATTTCTGAGGACTTTATGCAGCTAACCTGAAAGTCGAGCGTGAAGCCGAAACTGCAGGAGTACACTTGAAAACAACGGGTTCGGTACACACCTAGTGGGCATACTGCAATATAAGAATATTTCGTTCAACTTTTATTTTGTTGGCTGTACGTTTTGGCAAACCAGAGGCCCGATTACAATAGTTAGTACGCTGGGTGTGTTTTTTTGGCTCATTTCGGGTGTGCGATTCACACAAGCGCGAAACACGCTTGAGCTTTGGTACACGTGATTTGTTTTTTATTTTGATTCATTGTTTGCTAACGTGACACTAGGAAGCAGTGCGAGGTTGTGTGAGTGATCATATTTTTCACCCAGACCCCTCCATTAAAAGATCTAAAAAGTTCTTTTAGACATCTATTAAATCTAAATTTTTCACTATATTTTACAGTTTTTCCCGAGTGAGTGAGTGACTGCGGAGTTTAATGGCGCAAGAGCCAACAGTTTTTCCAGAAACACCCACCAACCCACCTTACAGACCAATCACAACACTTCTTTCTCCCACTCACTACCTCATACTAAAATCTTCTTGACCAAACCAACGCAGATGAAAGGCAGCCCCCCCCCCTTGGTTGGCTGTAATGTCATCCTCACCCCCACACCTGTTCTTCCTCTTAACTAAGTTAGAAAGCCTTTCAAACCTTGATTCTTTTAAATTTCATGCAATATTATTAATTTATTTTAAATTTTCACATCCTTCACGAATACTTAATTTAATTTTCCTTATTTTTTTTTTTTTTTAAATTTTCAATACATTAAATGCAATTATGCGCTTGGGGAAAAAACCAGTCATGCTCACAGTTTTCAAATCACGATATGAAGATTAAGAGCCTTTGGCTCAGGCGCTCCAGTATCATCTTGTCAACCTAAAATATTTTTAATGGAGCAAAAACCAGATATGGCCATGCTGCTCCTAATAAATTAAGCGAGTGAGTGCAAAGCTGAAAAAGTATAAAGCTTTGATCTAGACATGTGAAAAAACTGAAAAAAGAAAAACAATTGGTTGACAAGAAGAAGGGGCGAATATAGAGAGGGATCGCTAGGGCATTCCGGGGCTGCAACACCCGTGTTTACCAAAGACAGTAAATCCTTGTAAAAGAAAAAAATCACCGATGATGGCCGTACCAACATAAAAAAATCATCTTCTGATGTCTCCAAACCTGGAGAATCAGTCCCCTCATATAAAAGTCCCCACGGGCAGAGCACCAGGCCATAACCCCAGACATAGGGTACCCATTTTATTTACCTTTTACGACATGCATGAGGTACAGTGGGACTATTCTGTCATACCCGTTTACCACGCGAGAGGAAGCAACTCATCTATTCACGTCAGACCTCGTAATTTTGAACCTCTTGTCAAGTGACGAGGTCGATTTTTGAGTTAGCACCTCCTTCTCGAAACTTCCATACCACGACTAGGGATAAAGCAACCAAATTTAACGTGCATCAGTCCCGCTACAAGACGGGTCTCAAGTGGCAACAGGGCTCGAACCCACGACTGGACGAAAACATCGTCGGCCGCAAGTTCGCGACCATGATCACTAGACAACCTCGGCCTCAGTAGACGTGGATTTACACGGTTTACATTTAACGCCATTATAGGCTGCTCTGAGTATCCGTATAGATTTCTAACAAGTCCTATTAAGATTCATTGATGAGAAGAAAAAAAAGCCATACGATTTCTTCAGAAATATTCTGTTTTACCCTACGATGCAAAAATTTGCATTCTTTGAAGTTGTAATTCGGAAATAAAATTTTGTGAAAATGCAATTTAAAAAAAAATCCAGCATATTAGGATTATTTAGGCTTTAAGTTTGTTTCGAGATAGGCCTTTGACCTTTCAAAGCAGCATAAAATTCGGAGAGTTCTGTTTTTCTCTCGAAAATTTATGATGTAAAGTATTTTCATTATTGTTCATATCAATTACAAAAGGACTCTGACTATGCCTTATTCCATGTGACGTATAAGACCATTGGTCAAGCAGCAAAATGTCCTGTTACACGGAATATTATACGACATTCATATTTACAGGTATAGAATATTGTATCAGTAAGTATGAAAAATTGAATGTGTATCAACTTAGTGTATAACCACGCCCCTCAGGGGCTTACCCTCTACAGGTAAGTACGTACATCACTTACCCACTACAGGGATCTTTTTCCTTCCCCATGGACTTTCTTGTATATGATAAAAACGGATGAAGCTCCACTGGGATAACCTAGAGATCCTTATCTAATTTCCACTCTCCTTGTCAAAAAGTTTTTTTTTTTTCGATTTTTTCAAACGACTAGATCATTTACACTTTATTTGGTGCAGCTTAGGCATATCTGGCTCTTAAGCCATTAAACTCCACACTCATTCACTAATAAGGTTCCATATCGTATTATTAAGCACGTTTCTTTCTTTTATGAGAATGCAGCCTCTTCTCATAAACTCTTTGAAAGAAAAATGCCAAGAGGTAGAATCGCAAAAACTACAGATATCGACCCTAATATCAGTCAAGAATAAATCAACCAACCAACTTGTTGCAAAAGTGTAAATGTGATCCAGACGCAAAGTTAAGGAAAGAAGGAAAAACACGCATTGGATGACAGGGAAAAGGGTCGGAAATATTGGAAAGATCACTTAAGATATCCTTTTCGTTCATATTTACCAATGATAATAAACACAAGTATCAAAGTTACAGTTATTACATGTGAAAAAGAGGCAACATGCACAACACGTTTTGCAGTTACATGAAGGTAGATTTTCATCAATTTTTTCTTCTATTTCTTTTTTATTTTTATTCATATATTTATTTATTTTCTTTTGAACTTTAAAAGTAAGTAATTTTTTCAGGATTCAAACAACATTGGCGAAGGCGAAGAAGTTTGTCAAGAAAAGAACTTCTGGATGAACCTAGCAGCAACAGTACGAATGACCTTCTAAATGATTTCTAGCTTACAAGGAGGGCCTAACAAAAAATTATGTAAATAAGCCAGCAGCAACATTATTCGGTAAATAATAGAAAATAAAGGAAATATTCCTGATGTTTTTTTTCTTCGATTAACTGTATTTAACCTAGTTTTCGTTGAAGTGAACTTTTCGATTCTTTGCTGATATTCTTTTTTCGGGTAGGTAAACTCTTTAATTTTGCGTCAACTAATTTTAATGAAGATTTTATTTTTACACAAAACTTTAGACTTTCCTAAGACGGTCCTTTTCTGTCCCTTTTTCATGCAGTCTTTCGCTTTTTTTTTTTCGCCAGATGCAAAAATGTTTAAAACAAATAATTCTGATAAAACTATGAGTAAGGAAACAAAAACAAATTATAGATAATTCTTAAAATCCTTTTAAATATATTTTGTCGATGTCTAAATTTTGAAATAAATTTTTTTTATCATTCGTTTTTCCTTAAAGAACAATAAAAAATTTATTTTACATACGATCTAAACTGTTTAACTTTAACCACGAATCGAAAAAAGATTTTAATAACCAATTATCTTATTTTGAGTCCTTTTAACTAATATATTATGACAGTGGAGTAAAAGAGCAAGAATACTTTTGAAACAGATTATTAAAATTAAAAAATATGCTTAGTGTAACAATGAATAAAAACAATTAAGGTTCGAAATAAATTCTTATGCGATACCTAAAACGACTGTAACTGTCTGTATACGACTGTAAAGCGACTGTCGGCAAAAAGACTGTAACAAACAATAAGTGTGTGATGTTTATTCCGACATGATACACTTATAAATAGCGTAACTAAAAAACATGCTCAGTAATTTGTTGTGCCACCCTTGGCGGCAATATATTCAGAAATACGTCGCAATACTGATTCAAAAGGTGTGTGGATTGTCTCTTGAGAGATAGCTGTCCGTTCTCCCTCAATCAATTTCAAATATTCAGAGAACTTTCAAGATCTCAGACATATATTATACAATGCACAACCTAAAACAAATGTAAAAATTAATTAGAACATTATTTTAACAAATTAATTTTAAGCATCTAAATTTGGGATTCGGCTATGAATCTGGAGACAAATATTTGAAGTAATGATGCGGTTCATTGGAAATTTGAAGAGTCCAATTGAAAAGAAGCAGAGAAACTCAAAAGTTATTAAATTAGAATGAAATTAAAAATTGAAACACTTTGATTAAAAGTTTAAATTAATGAAAACAAGTGTGATATCATAAAAAGAATCAAAATGATAAATTGGAGTAAATATTATAAATTATTCATTTAACTTAGTGAAATTATTTTGATGTTGCATGTCTAAGAAACCGTAATTTATATTCCTTTTATTTAAATGTTTAAATTCTAGTAATATCTGCTAAAATATAATTTTTGATTTAAGTATTATTTGATTTGATTAATTTAACAATATTAGATTTCATTGTCAAACTATTTTTTTCCATATCTAATAATTCTTTACGAATATAAATTTCTCTTTTAAATATTTAAATAACATATTTATATATTTGGATTTTTAGCACCAATATAATAGAGCAAACTCAATGCAAACGAAATGCTTGTTTTTCATTTTCTCTTCTGATCAACAACTACTAGTATGAGTAGCAGTAACTATGAGCCCTAACTTTAGCGACAAACCAATGATAAAAAAAAAAAAAATGAAAGAAAGAAAGAAGAAATTTGCTTTGTTTCAAAACTGTTGAAAACAAATTAATTATGATCACCTCCAAACTAAATAAATTAAATTATTTGGATAAAAAATAAATCAAATAAGAAAAAAGTAAATTATTCTTATGACGGTAAACGGAATCTGAAAATCTTATGTCGTAAGTGGCAAACAGGAAGAGCAAAATATACTGACATGAATGACATAGCGGAACTCAAGAATCTTATGCCCCGAGTGGCAAGATGGATTAATAAAACTTTTATTGTGATGGCAAAATGGAAGCATAAAATTCACTCTATAACAAAAACGATGCACCAAGTAGGACTCACATTTTAGCATAATGACTACTGAATAATATTTCCAGGAACATAAAAAGTTACTCTGAACTCTTCACATATCTTTAAAAATTGTTTTCATATTTAAAAACAATCAAAATATTATTTGAAATATCTATATTTGTGAACATAAATATTAGCTTTAGTGTAAAAAGAGTATTCTACTTTCAGTCTCTAACAAAAAAAAATTATACCTCCATTTATGAATGCATTAGCAAATTATTTGGGAGTTGCAAATTGCATATTTTAGCGCTTTTTAACTAATATTCCAATTTAATTTCGAAACGTATAGATCTTATCATTAGAAAATAGGGAATAACAAAACATTATAATTATTATTTATAATTAGTGGAAATATCAGAATTCGATGACTTAAAAATATTTCAGAAACTTAAGAAATATTATTAAATTCCAAATGCTTGTAGAGTGTATCAAAGCTGTACATTTCAATGATCCATTATCGAGTTTAATATAATTGCTGCAATTATATAATTTTTTATTAAATAATTTAAAAAGCTTATATTTCAATTTACTCGGAAACCTATGAAGTTATCACAAGAACTTTTTATCTGTTTAGGTGACAAATAATTTAGACTTAAAACAATTTTATGTTATAAATTTGAATTAATTCTGATCAGGTAAACAGCGAAAGCAATAATGCTCCTTTTCATAAATAAAACATGTTTATGCAAAAATAATGTACAAAATTAAAAATAATTTTCTTAAAAAAATTGCTTAAATACTTGGTTTTTAAGTTATTATAATCTGCTGTTAAAACAGTTATTTGTAGCTTATTATTGCTCCATCGTTTGTAACTTAACAATTTAAAATGTTATTGTTTTTGAAATTTTAAACTAGTTCCAAAGAAGAAAGTTTCCAAAGTTCAAAGAATATAAATTTATCCATAAAAATATAGAAGTTAATTGATAAGTTTTAATTCTTTGAAACACATTTTGCAATAATATTTTTTTTTATAAATTTTGTAGCAATGACAGCGACATAAAATACGAAAAGATTTTCAAGATAATGACAGTAAATTAATAGCATCAAAATTTACATTACAACTTATTTTCAAATACATATTTTAAAAGTTATTTAAAAAACGTTTGATCAGTTATTTAGCACTTTCAATGTAAAAGAGCCCCAAAATATATGAATAAAAGTTCATGTGCATTTTAATATTTGACTGTACTGAATCTTAAAATATTTGTTAGAATTTTTTTAAATAATTGAGTAATTTTTAATTGTAAAACGTAAGTTTTATCTTATGCATTTAGCAATTATTTAGTTGAAGTTAAGAAAAATAGAAACATTTAAAGTTAATAATACATAGTTATATATTTATGTATAATTTACACATATTTCTAGTGATCTTGTGTATTCTGTGAGGATAATTAAGTCTACCACCTATCGGCCATTTTGATATTGTAAACGTAATATTAATCTTATAGAATTTCTATAACCGTCCTCAAATCTATGCTATTTTATTTATTTGATTGCAAAAAAATGCATCAAAAGAGTACAAACTAATGAAGTTTTCTGCGGAAATACATTTTCACCCCGTTTTTTGAAAACATTGTAGAATATTTTTAAAGCCTAGAAACCCACAAACGAGGCATTAAAATAGGAGTAAAAATATTTTTAAAAATCTGAGAAAAAAAGTAATTCTACAAAAACTTCCATTATATTTTTGCATTTCCGGATGCATATTTTTGCAATCAAATAGATAAAATAGTAAGGATTTTGAGAACGGTAGTAGAACTTCCGTAAGATTAACATTACTTTCGTGATATCAAAATGGTCTGTATAGACAGAAGCTTTAATAAATTGTTTTTGTATCTATTTTTCTAATGCCTCTCCAATAGGATTTGTGATCTTACTGACGATTTAATTAAACTCTCCGATGTCTGAAGAGTTAAATAATGGGAAGCCGCTACAACCTTTTATGTGTTAAACTGAAATTAATGCGTACTGAAATTAATGCGTCATCAATACGAATTTACTTGCAGATAAATGGATAAATAAAGATCTAATGCCATTCAGTTCTTTGTAGATGATGTTAGGTTAGACTGATTTATCGTTCTCTCAACTGGGGTAAAATTAGAGCGCATTATTTTCAAAATGATGTTTATTGAAGACATATGTATTGGGAATAGAATTTACAATACTACTAATTCATTTTCCATTTTTTTAAAATCTAGTTTCGAAATCTCCATGTTGAAAATGAATAAAATTTAAAATAAACAGATGTCTCTTTCTTTCCTTTTGTCATATTGAAACAGACATCCTGTAAATATTCAGGTTATATTATTTTCCCCCAAAATATTACTTTTGATGACACATAAGCAAAATATCGGCGATGATCTCAGTTCGATCTCAGTATGATGAAAGTATGTTTCAGACACAGCTTTCAGCTAGTGTCTGAAACATACTTTTCCAATTTTTGAAACACGAGTAGGAAAGTATGCCAGATGCACATATAAAAATTTGGTATTACATTAAATCAGTAAAATGTTTTCTAGAGAAAAATACGCATGGTTTCAGCTACCATTTCGTAAACATAAGCATGATTAAACTCATAAATATATCTCTTCTAGTGTTGATAATATTCAGAAATAGACAAATATTAATCTCCAAACACCATTTCAGTTTATTTGTTTTGTGTGATTAAGTAGGTAATAAACTGACCTCTTCTTCTGAAGTTTCATAATAAAATATAAATTTGTTATTTTAGCAAGCAATTTAAAAAATAAATTGAATTGATATTCATAAAGTATACCTATACAAACATGAAGAAATTCGTTTAGGAGAATGTCAAAGACGATAAAATTAAACAAGTGAAAAGTCAATAGGCTTTTAATTATGCTCTCAGTATTAATTATTTAATAACGTCTTTCTCAAAAGCAAAATGTGATCTATTGGACGGACCTCTTACTCTTAAATCACTATGAAATTCCGCCGTAGGCGCCACTCATGATAAGTCCACTCTTTTTACTTTTGTGGCGGCTTCCTACGTTATTTTTTGACGTCATTTTGACTGCGGAGCTGCAAGGAGATTTGAAGAAA
>BMAW01116638.1:161973-231877 GCA_019974015.1 Nephila pilipes
ATATGTTTGGCCGGGTGTGGATAAGGATATAGGCATGTGGTGCAAAACTTGCATCGATTATCAGCAATCTAAAGAACACTTGCATACTAAGACCCCTTTGGTGCAATTCCTTGTACCTGAAGAGAGGTTCTCTCACGTCCATCTGGACATAATTAAGTTACCTCTTGAGCATGGATATAGGTATTGCCTTACTATGATAGATAGATTTACAACGTGGCCCGAAGCATCTCCTCTGACTGATATGGAAGCGGAGACTGTGGCTAGAGCGTTTGTGAATACTTGGATTTCTCGATTCGGCACGCCTCAGAGGTTGACTTGTGATAGGGGCGGGCAATTTGAATCGGGTCTTTTTGAATGTTTGTCAAAACTTCTGGGTATTCATTTAATAAGTACTGATTCTTATACCCCACAGTGCAACGGAATGATGGAACGCCTCCATCGACCATTGAAACAAGCTTTGACTTTCCATTCAGAGGAATGGTTGGATGCACTGCCTTTTGTCCTGTTGGGTCTCCGGACAGTCTTGAGGGAAGATCTTAACGCCTCGACTGTGGATTTAGTCTTTGGATTAAGTCTTAATCTTCCTGGTCAATTGTACGAGGAGAAAAACATTGGTAGATGTCCTGACTACGTAGCAAGGTTACAACGGCTGATCAGAACTATCAGTCCTGTCCTTCCTCTGCGTCACGGCCCTTAACGAATCTAAGTCCTTAAAGATTAGTAAACAAGTAGTCATGTCTTCGTCCGCAGGCCTCCATTCAAGAAACCATTACAGATGCCATATGAAGGTCCATTCAAGGTGGTTCATCGCCTGCCAAAGGTTTTCATCGTCCTTATTAAGGGACATGAGCGTCTTATTGACATGGATCGGTTGAAACCAGCATTCATTTTGGATGCATCGAATGAACCGTTGGAACAAGAACAAACGGCTTATCTTACAAGATCCGGCAGGAGGGTAAAGTTTCGTCTCCTTTCGTGAGACTGGAGGGGGAGTCATGTGGCGGCTTCGTACGTTATTTTTGACGTCATTTTGACTGCGGAGCTGTAAGGAGATTTGAAGAAAAGGAGCAAACAATTTTTTCTCCACTCACTTAAGTTTTAAATTTGTAAATGTTAAGTTTGAAATAAATGAATAGTTCTTTGCCTCTCAAAAAAAAGTAAATATTCCGAAAAAATCGTTTGCTTGAATGATTATGGAACAGATTTGCTCCTGTGCAATTGGCAACAAAAATATTATTATTATTTGTTGTTCTATAAATTATTCAATCGGTCTACTGTGGTAATGATTGAAGATGTTTCTATTTGCATTAAAATAAGTATTATTTAAAATCTCCAACATTTGAAGTTTCTTTTACGTGGAGTGTAGTCTGTTTTCGGTGTGGTTAATTAATTTAATGGAACAGTTTTGTGCAGCTAAAGTGAAATGTTTAATGTAACATCTCTCCGGAACGACAGAAAAATTGCTTACATCCAGCACACCTTCTGAAAGAAATTACGGAGAATTGACGGTTTTATGAACACACCCCTTCCCCATACTTCTACGTTCCACCAATGTGAGGAATTAGAGCACCGATATATCAAGAGTGTATTTTCCTCCCTACATAACGGGTCACAAGAGTGGAATCAGAAAACGAGAACGCAATCCATCTGGAGCATAGCCATCAGCAAATTCGTGAACATGACCATATCCATCATAGCCCTACTATCGAATCGAAAAAAAAAAAATTCTTGTTAAGTAAAGATAATTATTTATACAAGTAAAAATATCGAAATATAGTTGAAGATTAGGAATCTCTTCTAAAATATTGAGAAAACTAAAGAATAGGATAATAAAATTGTTCATCTGTTTCAAGATTAAATTAAATATTTGAAAGAAAGGATTTAAAATGTATCGCTTATCACGAATAAATTCGAAATCAAAATCCAGCAATTATTAAATTATATACCAATTATTAAAATGTAAATAAACTGTAGTAAAATACATTTCTTAGTAACTTTTCGTCTTTTAAAAGAATCCCAAATTCTATCATTTCTTAAAACTTTGTTTCAAAAGTTTGATAAACAATGAAATAAAGAAAGGTAAAAACCAAATTTTTGAGAGATATTCTTTCATTTTATAACATTATTTTTTGCTTATTATTTTATTCATTTTGTAACATTAGTATCAAATGGTGTTTTGAACTTAGCAGTAAAATTTTTATCATAAAAAAGTGAATTGTACAAAAGTAGTTTAAAAAGTAATCATAATTATTTCTTCTCAATATTGTGAAAACGATTTCAAAAGTAATGTTTTAGTCATATATATTTTATTAGAACCATTGAATGTAACACTGTCGTCATCTTTCCTCTTCGTGTCTTTCGGTACTTTTGCAAATAAATAAGAAATTCGAAATGTAAAACATTTTTTATGAATGTGACTTCATGCATAGGTTTCTGTTTAGGTTCTTCCCTCGAGATACACGTGTTTCGATTTTACATCACTGAGACATAAACATTAAAAATTACTCAATCTCATCTGTTCAATTACATTCAAATATCAGAAAATATTACCAATTTATTTTTATTGTTCATGATATTACTTTTAAAGGTTTCTTTATATGCCTTTGAAGAATATATACTCGCGTGTGTCTTATTCAATTCTGCTTTAGTAATTTGCTTATGTGGTACGGTTCAAAATCACTGAAACCTGACAGCTAATTTGATATTCAATATACATATGTATTAATATAGAATGCAGTTTTCCATTTTACGATACATAAAAAATTAATCATGTTCAAATTTTCTAAATTTGCGAGTTTGTCACTAAACAAGTGTTCCAAAGAAGTCCATACGTCCAGCTTATTAAACGCTTTACGTTTTACTCAGGAGCATGATGAACTGAGGAAAACCGTCAACAAAGTAATTGATAAAAATTATCTTCATGGATATTGTGTTTCCATTTTGATGCTTTCCTTATATTTTGCTTTCATAAAACAATTTGCATAACTTTTTGTGTTTTTTTTTACAGATCATAGAAAAAGATATTAATCCTTATGTAGATAAATGGGAAGAACAAAGAACTTATCCCAACAGAGAAGTTTTTAAAAAGTTTGGGGATGCTGGTCTTCTTGGAATCACTAGGTCAACGAGTAAGTTTTAGCCTTATACTTTTCTTTTAATTTCCATTTTGCAATGCAATTTTGGAATACTAAAAATCAATAATATTATAAATTTATTTTTGAGAATGCACGTTATTCTCTTAGATTATCAGAAAAGGATATTATTTCTTAAATCAGTTTGTTAAATAAATTAATTAGTTTTATTTATTTATAATGCTCTTGTTTAATGTCATGAACTTTGTTGGATGATTCATTTTTGTTCATTTACTGGTTTGAACATTTTTATGCAATGACTTCTTCATCTTTAATGTTGCATGTTTTTAATTTGAATATTGTGAGTTTTTATATTTTTTTTATCTTTCATTTGAGAAGAGAGCCATTTTGTTATTTCTCTTAAAACTAGGATATATGTTCACTTATTTAATATGTTTTAACTTTAAACTATTTTATGGAAAATAATTAATTAGTTTTAAGGGTTAGTTTCAATTCCATTCGACATTTCTCACGTGATATGAAGGAAATCTGGGTTGTCAAGTCCCGTTTCAAATTTCGATCTCGCTATTTTATCTTGATTCGAAAATATGATCAAGTAAATCAAAATACTGAAGTCAGCGCTATATTATAAGATTAGGTGGATCAATGTATTGTATTTCATATATTATTCTCTGCTACATAGAAGCAAAAACAGAAAAATTTGAATCGATTGTGTGACCAGAAATTTAATATTTCGTAACTTGTTTGTTATTCTGTAAGTTGTACAGATTATATATAATGTATATAATGAATTGTAATAATGATTGAAGAGTAATGAAAAAAAGCACATAAAAATCAAAATTATTTCAGGACATTAAGTTAAAATTTATATTCGTTTTAAATTGCTGTTGTATTAGAATGTTAGTGGAAAGTATCGCAAAATGTTTTTGGTCGGAATTTCAATTTCTCTTTTTTAATTTTGTTATTTCTTTTTCAGAGTACGGGGGATTAGGATTAGATTATTCTTTTCATGTTGCATTTCTTGAAGAATTAAGCAATGTTAACTGTGCTGCAATTCCTAATAGCATAATGGTTCAAACTGATATGACTACTCCTGCCTTGGAAAGGTATTTTAGAAAATAATAAAAATTCTTACTTTGTTATATTTGTATTGCCTAATAAATTATGAATCATTGCTTTACAATTCATTTATTTGTTTCATTTAATTTAATATTCTACACTTCATTCTATCCCATGATATTTTCCAACGCTTCAGGAAACTCCACGGAATATTCCTTAAAGAAAAAAGCGCACCGAAACTTAAAATTTCAGGTTAAGATACAAATCTTTCGCTTTCGTTTCCTTTAAAGGAGAAATTCTTGAAATTGTTGTTGCTATGTTGGATATTTCATGTAAGTTTTTGTATTCTTTTAAATATTTTGATTTATTGTTTGGATTGTCCTTTTTCCATCTTCATTTGGTACACTGATAGAGCATATATCTTTGTCTACGTATACGTTTTACTTAATTTCTTCTTTCACATTTTGTGTTTTTTTTTTCCTTATTTCTGTTTGTTTTTCATGCTTTGATTTATATCTTTTTCTTGATTTGATAATTACCTTCTTGCCATTATTTATTGGTCTTGTATTCTTTCAGAAATATTGATATCTTTCTGCGTTTTGTTGAGTAATTCTTTTCTTTTGCTATGTTCTAGGTATTTTTGAAATACCTTTTTTCCTTATCATCTAAAAAAATTATTTGTATTTTCATAAAAAAAAGTTTAATATATTTATTATGATTTAATATCTGCCCCTTTAATGATATTAGTTAATTATTGCAAATTATTATTATTATTATTATATATATATATATATATATATATATATATATATATATATATATATATATTGTTCCAAATTGGAAAGAAGATATGAGAACATCACTTTTGATTGATTCGCTTAATTTGTGAGGTATTATTGTTATAACTTTTTTTTAAGTTAAAACTATTGAATAATGTGTATAAATATGTTTAGATTATTTTAGGGATTGCGATAATATACTTTGATCAAAACAAATCCGTTTCCTCTGTTTACTTTCTTTCTTTGGTAGAATTATTATTTTTTTTTTTGAATTGGTATTTCTGCTAAAATAATTTTTGGTTTTAAATCATCTTTTATAACGCAATTCACTGAAGTGTGATTGCTGGATTTGTAATAATGTTATAAATATACATTTTTTCCACTCCAAAATATAGAACAGTGTTACATAAGATTATATTTTCTCCATTTTTGTTTTTACATTTTTTTTTCTTTTTTAATTTTTAAAAAAAATATTTTTAACGTTTTTTGATTATTAAATTGTTTTAAATTTTAATTAAAGGATGATAGCTGAGTTGAATATTTTTATAATAGTACTTGTGTTTACTTTTAGCTTATTTTCATCAGAATCTTATAACTTGGAATAAAATTTTTAATTCGACATTTTGTTATCTTGACAGTTTACTACTTTTTTTTATCCAGTAGTATTTTGGTTTTTATTTGTTATAAATATAGAAAAAAATTATAAAAGGATTGAGTGATCATAATTTGTATTTTATTTGAATTTGTTTACATATAAATATCATATATATACATAATTTAAATTCATATTCTTCTTTTCTTAGATTTGGAAGTGAAGAACTGAAACAAGAGTTCCTTGTACCGAGTCATGCTGGTGAAATGGTTTCATGCATAGGAGTTAGTGAAAATCAGGGTGGCTCCGATGTTGCCAGTAAAGTTTTGAACCTAAACGTTGAATCAGACTTATTATTATCATTAAATGTGGATGTAACTTGTGAAAAGTCTTCAATAATGTTTAACAAAACTCTCAATTTATTAAGTCAATCAAATATTTATGATTGTCTCGAAAGTATGCAGATAACATAAAATAATAGAATATTACTTACAAATTAACCGTCTGACTGCTTATCCCGTAACGTCCACGTGAATTTAAAATTGATTTTTTACATTCAAAATTTTGATGATGTAAATCAATATTTTTAAAAAAAATCTTTGAAACAAAACTTTGCCATACATTTTAACTCCCAGTTATATGTAGATTTGAAATATGTAATACAAAATACGCAATTTTTTTAAGCGATTTTGTTAAAAATATGAGCATTTAGAGGATTTCGTATCGTTTTCTTTCATTATTAATGAAATATGCGGTAAATGAAGTACCTTTAATATCCCATAATACATTTCCCAGGTGTAAGATGAATATTTTTAAAAAAATTGTTTCTGTAAGATCTCAAAAAAATTCTATTTTCATTAAAATAATACGAACTTTATGAGAAAAGTAATTAATGCGATACTTTTGAGTTGGATATGTAATTAAAGTATAATAAGTACGTGTTTAAATGAGAAAAGAAAGTGGATTCGATCACATTAGTTTTCGAAATTAAGAAGTGTTCCTGGGATACTTCGATTAACTTTATAAATGTTATTCAATTATATATTTTGCACAGTAGGTCATGGTCGCGAACTAGCTTCCAGCGTTTTCTCCGTCGGGTCGTGGATAATAATTTGATTTACCTAAAATTCTGACGTGGAGTCTTTAGTTTGGAGAAGATGCACATAAAATATGTCAAGGTTTACACTCTCCTCCCGATGGTTAGGTACACAAGTTTGTACAGAAGGGTGTCTTCCTCATCATTTCACCGGTGTTCAAAATTATGAGGTCTATCGCTAATAGTTATTAGGCGCCCTGTCTGTTGGGTAGCACCTAATAATCTTGGGTTCCTACATACATGGACAATCTACTTTTAGTATGCCTTCTTTATATTTTAACAAGCAAAATACCCCACTTAAACTTAATTAAAAGTAAATTCTTTGAATACCGAAATTTTTATAGTATTTTTGGGGTTAAAACGTTTAATGAAAATCATTAAAACGGCTTTGCTGATTAATGTGCTAAGCTACCAGCTTCAGAGAGTGAGGAAGTGGGCAGGTCTGTCCCTCACTCCTACGGCATAAAAATTTTGACAAATAAACTTTTTGAAGCCTGAAAAAGTTTTTGGACTAATTTTAATATCGGTATAGATGAAAAATACCTACTGATACGTAATGTAAAAATTTAATCTTATTCTAGACGTATTATTTAATTTTTAACCAACCGAGTCCTATTCACATCCTATTTACATAGATTTAAATTTAAGAATTTTCCCAATTCAATTTTAGGTTTGTCGAGGATGCCGATCACTATGTGTTTTTATTATTGTTTTACTAGAAAAAATAAGAACTTACTGAATCCAACGAAACTTCTCATAAATTATGGTTTAAATCTTTAGAAAATAATTTAAATTTTTGTGTTAATTTAATTTCTCGTTTCAAAAAATAGCAAAACAATTTCAAATGAAATATAATAGGTTTTACTTTGTTTATCCTTTATTTTAACCATCTGAGCGCTTTATTTCCTAAATAAAATCGTTATTGCTGCAGTAGTTTTTAAACTTTCCGTTTGAATTTTATTTGAGCACTGGATATGATTTTATATTTAAAATCTATTTTCTCTTAATGCTTAGAATTCCTCTCTTTTTATTTAGACTAAAATTCTTCAATTAATTAAAGATTTATCTCTTTATTTATTATATATCCTATATATTTGGCTTTTTTTTTGTTTTGTTTTACTTTAAACATTGCATTTACCTTTTTTTGCGGGTCAATGTATCGCACTTGTTTCCTTGCCTATTGGTTCGGCTCAGGACATACATTTATTTGTAAGTGACTCAACTTTTGTTCCCAACATTTCAAAGAACTTTGTGATACATATGTATATAGTGGAAATAATGTATATAGTATATTTTATATAGAGTAAATCATGAATATGCAGAACGCTGTATATTGAGTAAATAATGAATATGCAGAACACTGTATCCTGAGTAAATATTGTAAGTAGTGCATTGTATATAGTGTAATTGTGTATTTGTATGTACCAGGTGTATATGTAAGAAAGGCTGATTTTTCTAACAGATGGCTCCACCCTTACTTTCTTACGCGTGGTGATTTGACACATAGTATTTTGTTTGATAATTCCTGACCTACATAACGATACATGGGGAAAATTGTGAATGTATAAAGTCATAATCCTTTTTTTTTTTTTTTTTTTGCTTTGAAAATGTCGTATTTTATATAAAAAAACCATTTAACCATTTGCGGAAGGTTTTGATTAATTACTTCTTTTTGAAGAACATTGCAGCTCAGACTGATCGGATGCTAATAAAAGCTTATGGCGAATGAGCACCATCTCAAGACACCTGTGAATATTAGTTTCAACGATTCATAATTGATGATTTTCATACAAAAGACGAGGCTAAGGGGAATAACCGAAAAAAATTTGCAAATGCAGTGTTGCTGTTGGACGAAGACTCCTCTCATACTCATTCAAAATTGGTATTTAATGTTACTATAAAAATGTGCTTGCAAGCGTTTACTCAGGATGGAAAAATCTCAAAAAGAAGGGAAAGTTGTACCCCACGATATGACTTAAAAGAAAAACGAAGGATCGAAATGTCACTAGTGAATTTGTGTTGCAGAGAAATCAGTGAAAGAGTTTTCTGCAAAGGATCGTAACAGGCGGTGGAAATTGGTTTATTTTGATAATCTCAAACTAAAAAAAAAATCCAGGCCAACCATCACCATCGACTGTAAGACCAAATTGCATCAGAAAGAAGACAATGATTGTGAATGGTGAGATCAAAACCGTGTTGTTTATTATGATCTTCTCAAACTTGATGAAACGGTTAATGCTATCCGCTACCGATAATAAATGATCAATTTTAATCACAAAACATCCAGAATGAGACCAAAGACATAGAAAAATGATTTTGCTGCACGACATTGTGCCGGCCCATACCACAAAAGTTAACAAGGAAACGTTAAAAGAATTGAATTGGGATGTGTTAACCCACCCGCTGCTCCTTCGGACTATCATTCATTCCGGTCCATGGCGCAAGGCGAAATCAATTTTTTGCCAGAAAGATGGAAAGCAGTTGTTGTGCCAAACGACGCATACTGCAAAGAAATAGTTTTAACCATTCATTTCAAATAAACATGTATCTTTCATTAAAAAATCCGCATTTCGTAGGTATACACCTAGTATATGTTATTTTTTCCGTTTTTGTTTATCCGATTCTCAAATTTAGTGATTCAAAACTTTCATTTTCCATATTAATGTTACAGCGCTCTAGGTCAGTTTTTTTCCTTCTATTTCACAAACATCTGTTAGCTTTTCATTTTTTAATACTGCATTTTGTATTGTTGTACGTCTATTTATGCATCTACTTATTATCTTGTGCATCTACTTACAATTGTCCATATACTTACTATTGTTTGTCCCATCCTGTAATACTGCACCTAATGTAAATAACCAGTGTAAATTTAATTGATTTAGTTAAATGTTATCTTGCGATTTTCTTCTTGCTGCTGTAAAAGTACATTCCCAGTGGATCGGCTAAATATTTATGAGCACTTTAATTAAGCTCGTTTTCTTTGGGTGTTTGTCTTCGTGTTGCTTCTAAGTGCGATGTTAATCATCAATCGACATAATGTAATAGGTTTTTTTTACTGTATGCAATATAATTTAGTGCTACAGAATAATGAACTTTCAAATTAGCATCTATAGTGTCGCATCTTATAATGTTATGAAATTATTGACGTACAAACGATATATTTAAACGGAAAGAGAAGAAAAATTTAGAAAAAACAATTATTCTCGGCTAATTAGTAACATTTCTCATTTAATCTTTAACTCACTCTATAACATCTTTATTTTTAGTGAAATATTTATTCCACACTTGATACTATTGTTTTATGAGGTAACACTTCAAACCGATAAAATTTAGCTTTTGTGCAGATATTATAACTAAAGCCGAAAGAAAAGGAGATGAACTCATAATTAATGGCGGGAAAATGTGGACAACCAACGGTGTTCAAGGAGACTGGATGTGCATGTTAGCGATCACAAGAGAAGGACCACCACACAAGAATAAATCCCTCATTTGTGTCCCTTTAAAGTTACCAGGTAATATTGTTTTTTAGGAATAAATTGAAAACCAGTTATATATACGTAAACTAAAAGCATTTTCTTTTCAAATTACTTTTTCAATAAGAATAAATTTATTGAAAGTTGATTTCACTTTCTCTGAAAGCTATTGGTTATTTAAAATGTAACAATGCCTACGTAAATGAAGATGCGAGTTTCAAAAGAAATGATTTATTATGTAAAGAGGAAGTAAAAACTGAATTCGGATGATAATAGAACATTATTCGCAACATCTTGAACATTATTAATCCTTAAGTATTATATGTATAAATATACATTATCATTGAATATATATCTTGCACATTCACTGTGATTTTGATCAATTCTAAAAAATGTATGTTTATATTTTATTATTTAGAATTATTAAAGATTTTCTTTCACAATCACTTTTTTAGTTTTCTTGAAATAAACAGTTTTCGGATTAATTATGTTTTTTTCTTATCCTTTCTAAGAATATTTAATGTTTTTTTTATGCTCAATAGCTTTGGTAAACATTGTTCAAACTTTTTAAAATTTATTTCTATGAGAACTTGAAGGAAATTCATTTTAAAGTGCAATATATTCAGTCCATAAGGAGAATATGTATTGCTGCAGATTATATAGTGATTCTCCCTCTATCATCTTTTCTCAGACTTATGTACAGTATACGTAACAGAAAATTCCACAGTTTCAAATCTATATAAATTAATATTTTCTATTTCACTTTATGAAAGTATTTTATGTTATAAAAGTTTTTAGTGTCATATACCTGAATTGATTAATTATAATTCTAAAATTATTGCAGCATTATCATATATCTTTAGCTTGACATTTTTTACGATTCATTTAATAAATACATATTTCAGAATTAAATAAATTTAGAATTTTCATCATATTGTTCATTACTTTATATATAGTGCATGTTTTATATTTGCAAGTATAATACTTTTTTACGATTTAGTTTATTATTAATTTTTTTTATATTTATAATCATTATTTTTGTAATATTAATTTCTTTGTATATGTCTTATTTATTGTTGTTTTCTTCTTGAATTTGATTGTGTTCTAATCTATCCCTTTCTTCACGAATTCAAGAAAAAAAAACTCATCTCAACGAATTCGTAATATCTTGAAACGTATAAGTTACCAAAAATTTATTTCAATTTTTAAAAAATTACTTCCAGGGATCACTTGCAATAAAATTCAAACGATGGGAAACAATTGTTGTGATACTACAGAAATATTCTTTGAAGACGTGAGAGTACCGGCCAAGAATATCATTGGAGAAGAAGGAATGGGTTTCATTTATCAAATGCAGCAATTTCAGGATGAGAGACTAGCTCTTTGTATGACAGGTAACTAATATTGCTTATGCTTATCCGATACTTTTCACCTTTGTCTACAATATGTAAAAAAAATTGTCATATACATTACCTATTTATCTAATAAAATAATGTCCCATAAAATAAAAACAAAACCAATATAAGGATGTTTAAAATTACTTTAAAATGTATTACAAGTATTGAATACAAAGTAATGCATGTTATTTTCTGTTTTTAGTCTAAACAAATGTTTAAAATTTATTTGCTTTTACAATTTTTTTTATTCTATTCGTAGTTATGTATATTTTAAAATATGAACTTAAGAGGATACTTATTTTATAAATAAAATTATGAATATTTACTTTATGAATAAGACAAAATAATCTATTTAAATTGAGTACACTGGACTTCAATTCCTGAAATTTTTTATTTTCTTGTATTAAAGTATGAGTAATGTTGAATTCAGACGGAGCTGAAGTATTTAAACTAATGGTAATTTAATGTGTATGCGTAATATATGCACCTAAGAGTTAAAGTTTTACAATACCATATAATTTACAATAATCCCAAAATCATAAAAAGAAAAAATTAGCAGAAGAATTCACAGGGTGATGTATAATTTATCGGTCAGGCAAGGAAGGAATGCGTACTTCAGTCACTCTCGAAAGGCAATCAGCTGAAATATTATTCCACATTCAAAATAAAACAACATTACTACGAATTGTCTTTTGAATATGGAACAATATTCATATTGTTAAATATTCAAAATGGAACCCTTTTCGTATTGTTCCATTTCCACACATAACACATAGAATTCTATCAATATTACGTTTATCCAAATTAAATAATATTGTCTGATACTAAAAATCATCTGAATAATAGTATTCAGACGATATTTTAAAATAACATCTAATCTAGACGATTTCTTCTTTTAAAAATTTTTATTGCATCTTTAAATTCACAAATTAAATTTTCTGTTTTCCTAATTACCTGTATTCTTAAAATTTTATTAAAATAAAATCGCAGTTCAGAGGAAGAGAAGCTGAAGTTCAGTTCACGAATGTTAATGGTTCTGTGGAATTTCTTTTATTGCATCTCATAACCTTACACTCAACTTGGTTCCAACTCTTGCGCTTTCCATAAACCAATTTGGTGTTCAGATTATCGATTGCTTATTTAGTCTCAAGAAAAAGTCGTTTGCCCTTCATTGCATTCGCTATTCTAAAAGTTATTTTATTATTGGGTTTTTAAATAAATTAACAGTATCAGGCATAATTTATTTGTTATATAATTTCACAATTTTTAGTAATTGCGTTAATTATATTCATTATATTGTGTGTGTGTATATATGTGTGTGTGCAATGATTCAACTTAAATTTGAAATAATTTCATTGAATAAATAACTTAATTTCCTAATTATCCCGTTTTCTAACTCAAAAGTAAGGAGTCCATTCCTATTTTCTAATTTAGTTACAAGCTATCCTTTTATTTATTAGATCACGTGCTCCTAAAAACTATTGAATCCATTTTATCGTTTTCATAAATCTATCAGAAATAATCCCTCTGGACTGATAAACGTCAGGAATATTCCTTCAGAATCCCTTCATCTTGAACCACGTGTGTCCATGTGACTTGGAAGAATTCCCTTTATATCCCCACCTGTTAAATCTATCACACAGAGAAATCATTTCTTCTTGTGCTCTCTTCGGTTGTATCTGAAAGGCGGGGCTACGTCTCCAGCCTTATGGCTATTATGTAGCATCTCTGTCTGAGCTAAAATAAATAAATGTAATCTTATTATGAAAAAAAGACAGTTTATTTTGACCATGCATTTGGAATATTTTATTAATGTTAGAACAAATTTTTTTAAATTCTTAAATTTCATATGAACCATTTTATTCAATTAATCTTGGCTTTAAAGAAAATTATTTCGAATATAATGATAGCAAATATAAGCAATTAAGAGTATTGCAGAAGACTTTACCTGCATCTTTTGGTCTGTCGAGGCACTTTTTTGAGCAAAAATATGAGATGAAAATGATTTTATTATTATTTATAGAATATATAAATGATCTTATATTGAATTATAACATGGAGTCTGAATTTAAACCTAATATACCTTTTTATCCTGCATATTTATACTTAACACAAACTCATAATGATAAATAATAAATAGAAAAGGACAAAGTTTGAAAATTTTAGACAGTAAAATTAGTTGTGATATTCATGATAAAAGATATCGTTTTAAATTTCATATTAATAAGATGCCTTTCTGGAAGATTTGCATATATATTTCCATTCTTAGGAATATTATCTTCAATTATATTACACAAAGCGATAATTATAAATTTTTTCAGAGTGGTTTCAAAGCAAACTATCATAATAATTTTTAAACACATATTTAAGAATTAAAGTAAGAAATGAAGTTAATAAAGCTTGATTTTTTTTCTTGATTAAATTATTATTAAAATAACGTTTTGTAATTTAGACTGTAAGTATTTAATTTATTCTGTTCTAGGTTGATTGATGGTGGCACTATTTTAGATCTATGTATTCTTGCGTAAAATATTTCTTAATCATCAGATTAAATTTCATTCAAAAAAGTAAAAAGGGTCCCTGAAAATATTTTAGAATCTTTTTTTTAAAATAGTGTCTTATTGATAATATGGGTTTCTTTAATTTAGTAAACTTTGTTGGATTTTTACTTTAGTTTTCTTGATCTTCATCACATAAAAATCAAACAATCAATACATCTGTTAGAAAAGGCAGGTTAAATTGTAAGCCCATTATTGAAAGTTGCATTCGGATGAGAACAGTGGAATAAGTAGGTAAAGTTTTATAACTCTGCATTTGTTTCATGGCATTAGAAAAGTATATTTAATGCTTAAAGAATTTTCTAATATGGCTAAAAGGACTTTGATTCCTCTTACTTACATTCATTCTTTTTGTTTCTTTATTTCACTTTCATAATGAAAAAAAAATTACTTTGTTTCATTTATTCATTTTTAGAGGGAGGGGGGGGAGCTATAGAGTTGGTTTTGGCTTTTACTATTTTCTTTTAAAGTAATTATGCTGAGTGGGATGGTTGGATCCATTGTACAACCATATCCCCATATTTCTGTCCAAAGCGAGAAAGAGCACTTTAAATTACTTTATTTTTCAATCTTCACAATCTTCTTTATTGTTTAGATTTATCTTTTTCTTTTGACTTCGCTGTCATGTATTTCTTGATTTCTACTTTGTATGTTACAGAAATTTTAAGTTTATGCCAATGTAATAAAAATCTATTTAATTTACTACGTTTTATTTTAAATTTTAATTTCAGGTTATTATTATTATTATATATATATATATATATATATATATATATATATATATTTATATAACTGAAAAATGTTCCATTAAAAATAATAAAATAGTTTAAAATATTTAAAAATTATACAAACTATATCAACTAAATATAATTCCTTAAAATTACAAGAACAACCGGCATGTAAATTTAGAAGAAAAATCAGCAGATATTTATTTAATAACAAAAAGTAGAAAGACAGAAAGTTGCACCCCCGAACTTAAAAGAAAGAGAAAATAATTGAATGAAAAAAAAAAAGAAAAGAAGCAAAAAGATATTAAGAAATGTGTCAAAAAACTTGGTTCGATGATTTAATGTTTGCATTCAAAATGATGGCGAACCTTTTCAACATTTGCTGTAAGGAATGATAATTAAAAAAATTTGAATTAAATTATGTTTTTCAAAAATAAAATTATCATAAGATTAAATAATATTATGCATCTCTATTCCTTTTTTACCTCACAAATAAAGTTGTAATACTCCAACAATGTTGTAAATTGCCTCCCACGTGTAAACAAGGCTCAAACAATTATACTTCAGAGTTAGAATAGCTGCCACATCCGTCAGATTTAAGGGTAATAAGAAAAACCAACGGGTAATGTTTTAAATTGATCACCTTGTATATGCTACGTGTTTCTTTAAAAAAAAAATGCATGTTGTTCTTCGAGTATGTATTTTTTCATGCTCAAACTTCTAGGATATATTTTAGTATAATTGTACGTTCCATTTATATACATATATTTTTGATTACTTATTTACAAAAAAAAAATATATGTATATAAAACCATTCACAAGTCACTTTAATTTTTTACTTGCATTTTTTTTCAGTTAAAGTTTTATAAATGTCCAAACATCCAAAACTTAAAGGGGAAATAATAAATAATATTATAATATTTCCATTTCAATACTTCAATTACACACAAATTCTATCTTTTGTTCATTCTTAATTTATAAAAACTCATTTAAAAAATTTAAAAATAATTTAAGAAAAATAACGATTGAAGGATTAACAACCTTGAGTGGGCTACTGTACTCACGAAAAATAACCAGGAGCTGATAAATAAATTGTACTTTTAAACATTTACTTTTCGAAAATGATACCATTCTACTTTTAGCATTATAAATCTACAAAACATACAATTACCGAATTATTAACCTACATGTTTATCCATTCTCTCTTCTCTGTTGAAAACAATACTTCCAATGCCCTGTGTTTTAAGTAAACCTTAGAATAAAGAATTTTGTTATCCAAAAATAATGTGAATTGCAAAATACGACGTAAATTGAATTTTTATTTTGAAAGTTATTGAAGATTTTCCTATAAATATGTAGGAGTACTGTAATGAAATAAAATTATTGTTGCATTGTCATAAATACATTCATTCGGTGATTTATGAAACATATATTACAGATGTTTTTCTTTATGTATGACTGAGATATCTATTTAGATTCAGAGTCTTCAGGTGATTTGTATTTTATGTCTTCGTAATAAAAGCAAATTTTAAATTTAATGCTTAACTTTCAGCATTTTACTACTCGTACGTTTGCAAAGACCTAAAGGTCATTTTGAAACAGTTGGAACAACACCGTAAGCATAAAAATATTCTCATCCTGGCTCACGTTTAACTTCTCTTTTACTAAATATATCTGAAAAATTCAAGAATCATATCAAGCTACGAATGGAATGCAATAAGGTCTGCTCCATTCTTTTCATACATGTCATGGTGCAACAGGAACAACGCAAATTATCCTAAATTATCAACAGAAAGTTCAATAAAATGTAAAATGAAGCTTAATAATTTTCTATTTGATTATATTTTTTGAAAATAATTTGGAAAACAATAACATTTTAATATTCATTGATATCATATTCATTACAAAATAAAAATTCCTTAATACATCAATTACTTGGCATTAATTTGTCTTTTGATCTTTGATACACAATGTTACCTCTGAATCGGCAAATTACGATTTTCTCGAGTCACACTATCATTTCGAGTTAATCAAAATTGTAAAGGAAGTTTTTATGTATGTGTGTGTGTGTGTGTAGATGGATGGATCAATCGATAGTTAGATAGATAAACAGATAGGCAAGCAGTTAGATATATTTCATTTGGGATGAAAAAAAACGATCTGCTCTTTCGAAATAGTTCATATAAAAGAGAAAGAACACTCAAGTCAACAATCCACCGGAAACCTGTTCTTTGCTATTAAAAAAGTCCGACGGTATTACCGGTAATTTTATCCGACTTGGAATCCCACTTTCGAACTGAAAGCAATCAGATGATAGCACTATCACTCGTCTACCAGCCGCCGAATCTCCTAATCGAAGAACAAGGCTAGCGACGCACACTCCATGCCTGCATTCAACATAGTTCCCCAAATAGAGCCATTAAATGACGAGTATCTGATAACGTTCACCGTTGCGTGAAGAAAATACAATAAAAGGAACTAAAGAATTAGCTCAAACTCAAATAAGAAAGACTTGAAGGGAACTATGTTGGAATTAGAATGAATTGAGGCGAAAAAACGTAATCGAACGAGCTAGCTCTTTCCGCAAGGAGACTGCCAAGCAGGTCTTTAATCTAGGTCGGCAGATGAACGGTCAGGGTACACGATTCCGAACTGGAAAGAATAGTTCCGATCGACCGGCCAGGTCTTTTGTAATGATTCATGCCCGTTTCGTAATCGATTTTCACAACCAAATGAAATAAAAAAAAATTGAGCTCTTTTCAATTTAATTGTATTTTTTATCTTCAATCTAATTTATATTTAAATTTATGATATTATTTTTTAAATTTACGAACCCATTTTAAAATTCTCTTTTTTTTATTAGGTATTAATTTACAAGCGAAAACACGTCTATATAATGTGCATATTAATATACTAAAGTTTTGCTTACGCATTTTTAATTTTTCTAACAAATATTTTTGTTTGACGACGTCTATTTTAGGGCTTATAATGTACGACTAATTACTTGATAATGTTTTTGCAATAACAGAATTATATTGATGCAACAAAATGGCATTGCACCAACTTGAATTTGATCAAATCTAAGAATTACTTACGAATTTTTCTTATGAAAATTTTCTCGTTATTTGATTCTTATTATTATATATTTAGGAAAGCAAATAAGATTAGAATAGGAATTTAAGTGTCTAATATATTTCATGTGTTTCTTGAATATTTTTTTTTCTTTTATTAAAAAAATAATAAAACAAATTTATGCACAAAATATTTAATTTTTGCGGTTACCTTGCAAGCTGAGAGTAGCCATATTAATATATTTTGCAAGAGTCTATTTTAATCATTGTATATTAAAGCATTAGAAGCGGATTTTGTTAATTTATTTTAATAAAAATATTAAATGCTTTTGCCTAAAATTCACAATACACTGTGACATAAAATAAGATTTCAAATTCTTTTTTACCAGCATTCGCTTCAATTTACTTATTTATTTTGAATAAATGTAGTAAATATATTAAAAAAAAATACTCGCGTTGAGAAGCTACTAAAGATATTTTATTTGCCGTATCTGCTGATAAAATTAGAAACGCAGTTTTAATTAAATTACTTGCTCAAAAACGATGTAAAATTATGAGAAACTCTATATATGTAAAATATTACGCAATAATATTCCATTTTTAATACAGCATGCTCTGCGATGGCAAGATATATTCGAGATACCGCTGATTATTGTAAAGAAAGAAAGGCATTTGGTTACCCAATAATTCAAAATCAAGCTATCCAATTTACTTTGGCTGAATTGCAGACAGAAGTAGAAGCATTGAAAGCATTACTTTATTGTGCAGTTGGTAAGAGAATGTGTTTTTTCCCCTTTTTCTTCAAGTTATGATATATCTTATTTGATTTCATAAAGGGATATTTTCGTTTTATAAATCATACTCGAATGGATAATTACTTTTTAAATTGGATGCTAATCAGAAAAGCGGTTACATTTTAAATAATACATTTTCCCAAATAAAAGTTTTTCTTAATTATGTATAGATTTGTTGAAATTTAAAAAAGAATTGAACTTTGTTTTTGAAGTTTTGATTCAGTGACTGTTTTTGTTGGTTTTAATCAAAAATATTTTGTTTTTGAACCATCAAAATTAGTTTTTTTTTACTGTAATATTTCTTTTGCTTCTGATACAGGTGAAGTTCCTTCGTTTTATCTGAATAATATAAAGATAAAAATATTTATATATTTGATAAGTAAAAGATTGCTGAAAACATAGCGAACGTTCTGGGTTCAAATCTTCATTTTACGAATCAACGTTATATATCCAGGTATAAAAGTTACTCTAGTTTACTTAAGAATAAGTTTTTCAGCTCTTGATTAGAGTTTGAAGATTAATGGAATTATATAAAATAATGAAAATGCTAAAAAATATCTACTTTTCATCTATAAAAAACACTTAATGATAGTTTTCATAACTGTTTGAAAAAATAGAAGGGAAAAAATATCCTCTATTCTGCTATACAATATGTAGTATAATATACCCATTTTATAATACTTCTAGCTAAAAAGATGGAAGGTGAAGACGTTACTTTGCTGGCCACCATGGCTAAACTCAAGTGTGGACGGTTGCTGCGGGAAGTAACGGATAAGTGTCTGCAGTTTTGGGGAGGCATGGGGTACTCCTCGGACACCCTCATAAGCAGGGCTCTTCGCGATGGCAGAGCTCTTTCTATCGCTGGCGGCACTGACGAAATTATGCTGAACATTATATCAAAGTTCATGGGATTACTTCCGAAATCCAAACCAAACGCATCAAAATGTTAATCTGTTGGACAGGATGAAATTTTTTTACAAATGTTATACACAGTTAATTCTTAGAAATTACATTCTAAAATTGTATATTGTATTTGTAACTTAATTAAAACTAATTAATGAAGCATATTTTAGTCTTTCCTTCTAATAAAATATTTATCTTATACTTTTGAATTTATTTTAATGCTACTTCCTATGATTCTTTATGGGATTACAAATGATTCCCATGGTTAAAATAAGATTTTCCATGTTAGCGGTGTATTTGTGTTTCATAAAATCAATTTTGTTAAAAAAAATATTTATCATCGACTCATAATATTTTTTAAAATTATTTTCATAGCTGTAATCTAAATCAACATCTGCAAGTAATATCTCATTTGTTACAAGACTTGAAGTATCAATATAAATTACTGTACATAACCAGTGTTATTCTTTAAAGTATTATATTCTACATAAAATGCATTCAAATATATAAATATTCAGAATAATATACAAGAAATAATTCAACATAAATGCATGACAGCAAATATATATTTTAAAATACTTGTTTTCCAATACCTCTGAAAGCTAATTATCCACTCTTTATTCTTGAAAACGAAAAATATTATTAAATTTAAGAGGCATCAATTCGCTTTTGGAAATACTTTTAGCAAGCTCTCGAAAATATGTTCTTATAACAGTATAGAAAGTGTAAGACATGAAACTAAAAGAGAGTTAAACGTATAGTTATAGAATTTGTTCATTAATGTGGAAGAAATCCTTTTCTTTATATTTAGAAAAAATTAACTATTAGTATTCAAAGAAAGGGAATTCTGAATGGATGACTTATTGACGAAATACTACATCACTCTGCAGCTAACTATATGTCTCCCAGAATCTTGGTTTGGGTGCTTAATTTTTTTAAAAAGTTCATGTAGATAGTCTGATTGTAGGAAAATGTTGTATATTCCAATGTAAAATAATATAATTGGACGGTTTCAAAAGGAAGCACGAAAAATTGTCAGGGAGGGGAGGATGAAGGGTTATAAAATTTAAAAATGTTCCAATGTTTTAATAAGTAAGAAAAAAATATATATTTTTAGACAGACAGATCTGTATATATATATATATATATATATATATATATATATATATATATATATATATATATATATAACAGCTCAATTTAAAAGTCTCCAGCCTGACACATAGATGGCGCTACTAGAAATAAATCCATATGTTTTTTAGTTAGCCCTAACCCTCAAAAGATGCGTGTATAAATTTGACAGCTGTCGGATGATTAGTTTGTAAATTATAGCATTTTGAGTGAAGCAACTTTTGTTATTGTGAAAAAAATGGATAAAAAGGAATTTCGCGTGTTGATAAAATATTGCTTTTTGAAGGGAAAAAATACAGTTGAAGCAAAAACTTGGCTTGATGCCGAGTTTCAGGACACTGCCCCAGGAAAATCAACCATCAAGGATTGGTATGCTAAGTTTAGACGTGGTGAAATGAGCACCGAAGACGTGAACGCCCAAAAGAGGTTGTTACCGACGAAAACATTAAAAAAATCCACAAAGTGATTTAGAATGACCGTCAATTGAACTTGAATGAAATAGCAGACACTCTAAAGATATCAACTAAACGTGTACATCATATTATTCACGAATATTTGGGTATGAGAAAGCTCTGTGCAAAGTGGGTGCCGCGCGAGGTCACTTTTGACCAAAACCAACGACGAGTTGATGATTCGGAGCAGTGTTTGAAGATGATCAAGCGTAATAAACCCGAGTTTTTGCGTCGATATGTGACAATGGATGAAACATGGCTCCATCATGTCACTCCGAAGTTCAATCGACAGTCATCCGAGTGGACTGCACACGATGAACCCTCTCCAAAGCGTGGGAAAACGCAACAGTCGGCTGGCAAGGTTATGGCGTCTGTATTTTGGGATGCGCATGGAATAATTTTCATTGACTACCTTGAAAAAGGAAGGACCGTCAACAGCGACTATTACATAGCGTTATTGGACCGTTTGAAGGACGAAATCGCCGAAAACAATCGCAGTATATAATGTAATAATAAAATCTTAGCTTACTAAATCACTCGTTCTGATTCAAACACTTCGTGATAACATTCTATTCTTATTTTAGTACTTTAACTAGGAGTCACTCCAGTCCAAAATATTTCTCATAATTACGATGTTTCAATCCAATTTACAATTATTTTGAAGCTTGTAGTTATCTTCTATACCCCTTCCTTTTCTTTTCGATTGTATTTAGCTTATATGTTACTATCGCTAATTCAATTCATTGCATTACGTATCTTCATTTTATTCACCTAATCTCATTTCATTTGAGTTTGGAAGCAATTGTAATTTTATGCAATCAATTTACCAAATGTCCCCGCGGTTAGTGAAGAGAAAATCGCGAATAGCCTAACGTCACAACTTCGCCGACATTAAAACTTAATGTCATGCATTCATATTTAACACTTTCTTGTCTGATCGAGTTCTTTGGGTACTTTTCATGTTTTTAAAAAGTTATTTGTATGATATATATCGTAGCAAAAATATTTTGTTAATATCCCTTAATTATTTTCATTTATAATGGATTAGCCTCTTAAATATTCAGAGAAGGTATATTTTATTTTAAAAAAAGTATTCAATAAAGCATGTTTTAAAATTAGAAAAAATAAAATATTACCATAAAATATTACCTAAAGTCGAACAAAAACTCACTCAAACATTGCACTAATAATTACAAATTACTATTATTTATAAAATTATTATTATTTGATGAATTTCTTGTAAAATTTTGTGAAACATGGCTGCCGAAAGTTGAAGTATAGCTTTCGCCCCATTTCAAATTAGACTCATTTCAGGGAAGAAAAAAAAACACAATTGTATAATACTGTCATTTATATTTCTTGAGGCAAATGATTCAGAGTTTATTTTTAAAGGAATCGCAAGCATATTTAATCCGCAGTTTTATTAAAGAATGGTGACTTAGATGCTCAGAAACGCCCGTTCCTCATTTTTTAATTCTACTGCCAACTTTCGTAAGCAATGCCAATTATTATTAATTTCTTTCCAATAATAATTTGACTCCAATAGAAGATACGTAAGAGCAAGATAAAATACTTTATTAATAATCACTGAAGAATAAATAAGACCATACCCTCTCGAATTCCACTTTATTCGACAATTTTAGATTATTTCCTGTAATGAAATTTGAACAAACCAAATCACTCATTTTGATTCATACACTTCTAACAACCGGTGCTTATCTTAGCACTTTGACTTGATTTCGCATCAATCCAAAAAGTTTATTAAAATGCTTCGATCCAAATTACAATTATCAATCAAAAGCATGACATTATCCATCATCACTCTTCCTTTTCCTTTTATTTATGTATCATTATCTCTAATTCAATTCAGTTCTATCTTCATCTATTTTACCTAATCGTGTTTCATTTACGTTGGAAAGAAACTATAATTTATGCTATTCAGTTTACTATGAAGTCCCCGAGATTCATGAAGAGAAAATCACGAACAGCCCCATGTCACTAGTGTTAACTTGCGTATTAAGCGTTTTGAATGAATTTTGAGTAAAAATATCCCTGTGACACACACCGAATTACCCCTTTTTCCTATTTTTCTAAAAAGTTTTCGAGTTTCCTAACATTATTTTCTTTAAGATATATGTACATTATTTGTTTTTCTTATCGGGAAAACGAATATTCTATTTTTAAGTGAAGCATTCGGTTTCAGCCTTCAACGGAAAAAAAAAAAACCCTTTTTTATTCATTTGAGTACTTACACTACGCCCTTAAAATCAATTAATAAAATATTTACAGCATTTTAAAATGTTATTTAGAACGGTTCGTATATGATGTTATTGATACAGTTGCGAGATGGTGTAATACGAGTAGTGGTTAACATTATTGTTTGAATAAGTCCTTCTGATGATTACTACTGAAATTAACTGTTAGACGGTAACCGCATTAGGAATTTTCTTGTATCAGTCTCTCCTGCAGCTTAATTCTGATCTCAATAGCAACCATTTGTTGCTAAACAAAAATTTCATACTTGCCACTACGACTTGACATCGTCGATTAAACAGGGACACATCATTGTACACGAAACAACAAAAAAAAAATAAATAAATAAAAATAATAGGCTGATACAGGTGACACTGTTCCTAGCATAGTCTCTTGGGTCGGAAAATTACTTTTTAGAATGAAAAAGGCGTTATGTTAATAGTCTTCTTAGAAAAGGAGAAGGATCAATGGACAACACATAGAACGAAATTTACTATTCCCATTCCTAACGCATGTTCTTTTTGAACAGCCCTCTCATAGTCTCAATCTATGTTTTCTTCAAACAATGCTCTCTCTCTCTCTCTCCTGATAACATAAAAATTGAATTTGTGTGTATTTCCGTGTTTTGCGTTATTGTATTGAGTTAAAATTATCCAGGAATCATCTATATACGATGGAGGCCCATTCATCTTCAAAAAACCCACTATTTTAACTGTTCCTTTGTTTCTAGAGTATATCAATAGATCCATAATTCTTTCACAATTATGTATCGGCACAGAAACTTGTCGAGAATGAGACAAAAAGGCGTCTAAATAGCCTCAGAGTCGACTTCACGATTGCGTTTATTTTCCAATAAGAGCAAACGCGGCATCCATCCTACCGAGATTTTTTTCACATTCAAAAACTGTACCTTGTAATATGCTAGTAGCCTTAACTATTTCGCGTACTTTGTTTCGTTGATCACTCAAAACTGTACCTTGGATTTTGTCAATCATTCCGGAAGTAGTCACGTCAAATTGGACGTCCCGAACATACTTTTTCCTTTTTGATGTACGGCCACGTTTCAAGCATTTACTCAATTGTAAACAGTTACAAACGCAGGAGCACATGTGTCATTAACTTCATCCAACTCAGTTTTAATCTCTTTCGGTGCTAAGCTTTTCAAATAGAAGTGTTTAATCACTCCTCGAAACTCACCTTTTATTCATTTTTCTAAATAAACACAAGTTTTTTGCTTCTGTCAACAATTAAAATAAAACCAGGCTATGGAGCTAATTGAGACTTAGACAGCTGTCTAATGAGTAATACTTACTAAAAGCAAACCATTTTCAGTGCTACGAGCGCCATCTCTTGGATTTTCTGAGGACTGATTGAGCAACCCTTTTACGTTTAAAAACAAATTTTTTCGATTATGAACTGAAAAAAAAATCAAAATATTGTTCAAGATTAAGTGTTATGCCCCTAAAACACCTAATTTTGTTACAATCTTTAAGAAGTATTCTTAGTATCGATATATTGGTAAAAAAACTCTTTAAATTAAAAAGTCACATTAATTAAAATTACTGACGGTTTTGTAATTTTTTAGAATTCAATATTTAAAATTATTCATTTTTATTTTAAACATAACCTATCTGACTGAACCTTTAATGTTATGTTTATTAATAATAAAACTTAAAGTTTATTTGTCCGCTACTCACACTTGCATTAAAACAAAATGTTCTATTTGCGTAAAAATCTATAAACAGCTTATAAATAACATTTATTCACCATTTTATATTTTCATTTTGTTGGAAAAGTTTGAAGAACACGCATAAATTTTTGTTATTAGAAAGTGGCACTCTTCCCGAAAATGTTGGCCTCCCCTGTCATAGAGAAATAAATATATGAGGTATCCGTTAATCGTGGCGTCATCTAGTGTCTTTAATAGTATTAAAAATGAAACTTCAAAGTGTATTTCTTTAATTTTAGATATAGAGGAAAACTCCATTACAAGTTTAAAATTATAACAAAGTTTCAGCACTGTTCACTTTGTTGGAATAATACAAATCTATCTGTTTCATCTTATTTTAAATGAATGTCCTATTCTGAAATTTAAAGAATAATATTAATTCGAATGTTTCTTGTTCATTTTCATCGCTCATCACCGTGTCAGTTCTTCGCTTGAAGCAACGAATGAATTTCTTTAAAAAATCCTTTCATGCACTATTAGTATATAATCTTATGTGATCTTTAAAATTATTTGGATTTAAAATTTAAAAAAAAAAAAGAGAAAACTAATTAATTTTATCTTTTTTAAAAATTCAAATGCAGTTATAAAAAAAATTATTGCAGCATGTCTACTTTATTCTAAAACCCCACAAATAGTTTCTTAATAAACGCTTTACCTATGTTGCTATGTTTAATATTTTGCTGATTCTATTCAAATGTTAAATTGTTTTGCGATGTGTATTAAAAATAGGTGTTCCTAGAAACGTCTATAATTCAAAAGGCCAATTTACAAATTTTACAGATGATACTGTAATTCTATATTACATCAAAATTCAAGTTCTTTTTTTTCTGTGTCTAAATTCAGCACTGAATTCCTTTTTTTTTTAGATTAGTTATTCATGTCAATGAATTTTGCTCTATCACTGAAGCAAATTTATCAATTCCATTTTAATATTGAAATACTAAAAAATTCTTTAGTTCCTCTTTGCCACTTATTTCAACAAATTGTGCACTTTTGTTTTGTCTACATAACATAAATTTCTGTTTTAGTTCTATTTCGCATCATAAAAATAAATTCCTTTCTTTAAACCTTATAATTTCATTTATTCTGTCAGGACATTAACAACACAAATTTTTTCCATCTGTTATTAATCAGAGCAAATAATTCCTTCTTACTTTCCTAGCTGCTGTTAATTTTTTTTTTTCAATACTGTTTATCAGATATGAAATTAAAATAAAAATTTTAACGTTTCGTATGTGGTGAGTTTGCTCTATTACAGTCCCATTGGCGTGGTGTGGATGTTAGAAGAGGGGGGTGCCAGCTCAGATGTCGTCCTCGTCACTTGACCATGGTTCAAAATTATGAGGTCCGTCGCCAATAGCCCTCGTGTTGCTTCTAGTGCGACATTAATAAAAACTAAACTAAACTAATTGCTCTATTACAGTAGTATAAATTCGAATGTGTTATTAAAACATGAAAATTCAAAAAAACATGAAAAACATCAAAAAAGAGAAATTCGTGTCCGGTGAGAGTTATTAGATATGAAAAAAAAATATTTCGTTTGAGTATGAAATATAACGCTTTCATAGTAAACAATGTTAAAATTAAAAATTATATTCTTCCTGATGTTATTAGAATATAAATATATAAATTAATAGAATATATGTTACATTTTTAAAATTTCTGAAACAAACAACATCAAAAAATAAAGTTTCACTAAACTAAATGAATAATATATGAACTTTAATTCAATTTTTCAAAGTTATTCTTTTTATGAAACTACATTTGCTTTAACTAATTTAAGCTTTCATTGATATATAGCGGTTTAATTTCATTTGAATTAAATAATTATATTTTTCTGAGTTTCACTCCACATATTTATTTGGACTCACGCCAATTTCCATTTGACTCATCATTGATTGAAGCATTCGTATCTAGATCCATCGCCGGCGTTGAAATATTAAATTTTAAAGTTGATTTGTCAAAAGAATTTTCAAGTTAAATTTCATTTTTACATTCGTTTTATACAGTTCTGAGCATTGCCTAATATATCTTTGCTATCTTGAAAGTACTCTGAATATTTGAGCTATATTAATGCTGCAAAAATTTTATGACGCCCGAAATTTTCTGAACATTTTAATCCAACAGATTACTTATCGCAGTAATACGACTCTTATATACAAATATTCCACAACATATAAAAAAAATGGGGAAAACATATCTAACTAAAAATCAGGCAGGTTAAAATATTTAAGTTAACTATTTTTTAATGATGACATGATTTGAAAACCGAATAGTACTTAGATGAAACGTTTATACTTGTATTAATACTTAAGTCTGACGTAGTAGTTAATAATACGAAATAATACTTAAGTCTGACAAAAAAAAAAGATTGAGTTCTTTTAATTTATTTGAATAAATTGGTTTTAGAGCATAATTATGTTTTTATTCAAAATTTATTTGTTTGGAATGTAAAGAGAAAAGGGCGCTGTAGAATAAAGAATGCAGTAATATACGTGGAAAAAGTTTTCTTTGAGAATATTTAATTAATCATTCAAGACAGAGATATTTTAAGGTCAAAGATATTACCAGATTATATAAAATTTTGTAGAGTCCAACAATTAGTAATGTTGCGTTATGAATAGGAAATCAATATCAAAAACAACATCCTACGTCATAAAGAGAGTTAATATATTAAAATTTGAAAAACAATTATATTTTAAAAAGTTGACTCCTTTGATGGCTAAATGTGTTCCTCGTAAAATTTTATCTAGAACAATTTGTATAGTTTTCTTTTTTGCTTTTCATTGTATTATTATTTCGTATATTTCTTACTGTGCCACTTTGTCTTATGCGATAAATGGCACACATACACGCAAAACGATGCAAGTATTTTTTTATTGTACGAAATTAGCTTTAAGGTCTCATAAATTAAATTTGCAATTGGCCCCGCTTTCACTCAAGGTTTAATGAATTGAAATGTTCGATAAGATATGAAATACTTTAAGAGCAAAAATAAACTATATGCTTTTGAAATCATTCAGAACTGTACTTTATTAAGCTAAAAAAATTTATTTATTTATTTATTTTATTTTTATTATCATTTTTTTTTTTGGGGGGGGGGGGGTGCGGTTCCCTCAAACTTTACGTCTTAGCATCACAAATGTTTTGTTCAAATGTATTGAGTCGAACTACTTTCCAGCATGACTCGGTTAGTTCGAAATATTTCGATCTTAAGAGATAGATGACACCACTTCCGCAGTTTCTGTCGAACAAATTTTGCATAGTTCAGATGGATAGTAAGTAAGAATAATAATCACTACTACTTGTTCATTTCAAACTGAAGAGCTAAATGACAAATAGAAACTTTGTGAAAATAAAAAATTCAATGTTTTTCTGTCACCACACATGTTGACTCGGAAAACTTTCAAACTTTGAATTAAAGTTATATATGAATCATTGATGGATTCTTTTCCACTGATCTCGAAATTAAACAACTTTTTGCCTTCAATTTTCCTTGAAAAAAGAATGTTCCGTTCAAATTTTTGTAGAGATTTAGAGATCAAAGGTGGCAACTTTTTTTTAGATAATTATTATTTAAATCTTCTAAACAAAAGTTTGATGTAACTAAATACACTACCATACATTCCACACAATTCAAATTTTGTTTTACGGCTGGCGTTAAAATATTTAAGTAGATAAGAATATTCTTTTCAAATATTAAAATTATAGTAAACTAGGAATTATTAGATTGAATATATTTGAAACTAAATGTAATTATTACTGTCATAAAATGGAAATAAAATAATTTTCTTATGTGTTAATCTATTCTTAACACTAATATTTCATTCAGATGATTACAAATCAAACCGAAACTATTATGAAGCGGATAGAAAAAATCCATTTAAATTAAACAAGCCATGTGCCTTTCACACTTTATTTAGAAAAGTGGTCAGGGACGACATTTTGTAGTTGTTAAGAAAATGAAAGCTCCTTTGGTAGCTAAAAAAAGTTTTGTCACAATTAACTTTCGAAGTATGAAAAAAAGAAGGGATAGAAAAGAAAAAAGAGAACAAACAAGATGATGATGGGAAAAGAATGTCACAAAATTTCGAGTCTGTTGCATCCCAACCATCAATGGCTGATTTTTTTTTTTTTTTTTGAAAAAACTTCGTAACTAATGGAAGTAACAAATAATTATTAAATTGGTTTAAAAAAGACTTGTACACATTAATATTTACTTGTAAAACATTTGAAAATAATTCGTGATTAATTGAATTCTATAAAAACAAGAGAATGAAAAGAAAAAAAAACAATAACTTAAACTTCTTTTTCGAAGATTAATTTAAGCATACATTAGAATTCTCGTTTATCTCAAGAGATGGATGAAATTGACTGAAACATGAAGTCATTGTTAGATGTTAAGTCAGGTATTGAGTCCGTCAATGCCACTGCCGCTAATGCCAGCTAACAGAGCGTATTCTTGAAGTATATTTTCAAACAGAAACAGTGTCTCAGTATTAATACATGGTGAAAGATCTTCCTCGTTTCGAATAGTCACTGTGATGTCTGCAGTGATGTTAGAGAGGTAGGGTAGATGTGTGTTTGGTTAAGCTACAGTTTCGTAAAAAAGTAGATCAGTTATCTGGAGGCCATAAATTGCGGCGGATGACTTCACTAAAACGTTGTCTGTGTGACCAGATAGAGTGGTTTCACTCAGAGCGATGAATGAAAAACCTCGGTAGAGGTATGCATAGGCAATGTTTGGGAGCCGTCTTCCATCGCAATATTATGGCCTTTTGAAAACGGCACCGGTTTTCTAGGAAACCATAGCTTTAGCCACTATCATTTTCAGTATTGTGACGGTGTCAAGGTCACCGATACCAGAAAGGTAGGCAGCTTCATCCACAATAATATTATGGTAGCTAGACAACGGTACCGGTTTCTTAGGAAACCATAGCTTTAGCCTCAACCATTTTCAGTACTGTAACTCGCTTCGCTGCTTTTGGTTCCAATTTTGAGGCTCTAAATAAATGTTTCCGTCTTTTCTTATGGTACACCTCATGAATTAGATGAGTGAGCATCAGAGCTTTGTTATCGAAGCATATTATGAGAACAACTGCCCTTGACAATGACGCATGCAGCATTTTATAAACACGTCGAGCTCAGTCTAATTTATATGTACCAGATTGAAAAGCTATTTTGTTGTGAATTTCCAACCTTAGGGCTATTGAATCCCCCCTGAAAAGTAAATCGCCTGGCAATCTACGATAGCCATACATAGTGAAAACAGAAAGAGCATCCATTCAGCAATCGCCAAAAAATTCCATCCGTAGGCATGCCACGGCACTGGTGGTGGAGTTTGAGAAGGATTCCTCAAGGCTGTTTCAAATTATATCCAACCAAGATTTAAAACAAGAATATGGGAACAAGAATTAAGTGAAAAAGATTATGCCAACCGTAATGGCATAAGTATGAAAATTCTTGAACAAGATAGGGAACACAGACAGGAAATCGAGGCCTTGCCCTCTCATCTAACCCGGAGTGAGGAAGAACTTCCGAGAACGTCTTCAACAACGTCTTGATAACGACAGCCACCATCTGCCTGAAGTAATTTATTAATTCTATAAATAAAACTGATATTTATGCAATTTTCAGAAATATATTCAGCTTTTTTAGATTGATATTTTAATTCTCTGTACTTCTTCAAATTGGAGAGATCTTTTTTTCCCTACCCTGCATAATCTTTCTCCTCCCTAGCCTCAACCACATTCTCCACGGAGTCGGATCGAGCGAATCGCTATTCATAGCTTCCCATGAAAATCCCATACTCAGATTGAACATAAGATCTTCTCCTCTCAGCCAATGAGAAGTCGCCTTCCCAGCTCTAAGGTAGACCTGGGAGCACACTCTCTCTCTCACCTTTTCCATACTCTGAGCTGCTCTTTCCTGTTTGTGAGGTCTTCACCCTCCCCCATCTCAACATTTCAAATAACAATCGAAGATTCAGTTCTTAACTTTTAATTATTGACTAAATAATAACCCTGAAATATTAAATTTAATTCGCTATAACTTCTGCATCTTTTTTATAAATTCACATTTAATTTTGAAGCATGTATTGGAGCTAGGTATTGGAAAAAGATTCAGCCATTTATAAAGTTCTGACCGGAGACAAAGGTTCAACATAATCAAGTACTCCTACATTAACACAACGTAAGCTCGTGTAATCATAACAAATGTGTCAATTTATCCTACTCTTTCCTTAATTTTAAAATATTTTGTATACATCTACCTTTTTACTTTTACAAGTAAAATTAAAAATCAGTTCAGCATGAAAGAGGTCAATTCACTCAGCATTTTCATTAACTTCACAATTTTGTAAATGACCAAATTTAAGGAATTTTTTTATAAAATTGGTTGACTGCACCCATTTTTCTGTGTGCATTTGTTGTATTAGTATTGTTATTTTGATGAGAACATATTTTAAAACTTTTATTAGTTATTTTTTAGAAAATTCAAATGTAAAAAAAACTTGTGAGAGGTTTGAAAATGATTAGTCTTAGTGTCCATTGTTACGCGTAAATTTCTTGGTCCTAATCTCTCATTAAAATAATAATAATAAAAAAATAAATACACAAATAAAAATTGGTGACTGCATGAACAGTCAACTTTTAAAAAAAAATTGTTTTATAAACTTGGTCCTTTTTAACATTACGGGGATAGAGGGAGTGCTGTGTGATTCCCTTTATTATTGGAAGCAAAATATGGAATAAGGAATCTGAGGGCAATAAAGCCAGTGATGGTAATGCAGCCACTTGACGGTTTCAGATCTAATTTCAAAGTTTACAACAGACGACTCTCATAACTCTAAGAAAGAAATTAAAATAAGCTTTTGCAATGTCCCGAGTAGGATTTGTTGATTGATCTTTCCTAAGGACAAAGTTTTAATTGTTTACATGGTTTCTCTGGATGGCTGTTGTTATTTTTATCTGGTAAATTAACCTTTATTGAGGGTAGTTGAGAAATCTGAGAAATGTAACGATGTTGAATCTGTTGAATTTTAATTATCTTCAATAATATATGATGAATTTTCTCAAATTGTTTATGGTTCATGAGTGATTATGCTTTTTTTTCGGGGGGGGGGGATCTGTAATTATAAAGTTAAACAGCCAGTGATCAGTATTACCTTTTTTAACCTTTTCTAATGAATGCAATACCTGCACCCAGACTTTTTTGTTTCAGTTTTTATTCTGCTCTTTCTCATTATGGTTCAAGAGAATACTAACTAACTTATATTATTTTTTATTCACATTAGACCAAATTAAAATAAGAATCACGTTTGTGACACTAGGGTACTTGCAATTTTCTCTTCACTAACCTCGAGGACTTTTCGGTAATTTGAATTGCATAAAATAACAACTCCTCATCAATAAAAACGAAACGTGATTAAGTAAATTAGATGAAGTGTAGCGAATTGAATAATAAATAGGGATACATAAGCGATATATGATTGAAAGTAAAAGGAGGAGAGTTAGAGGACAATTACAAGCTGATAGATGCTTGTAACTTGGTTTAAATCATCGTAATTAATGGTTTGTAATGAAATTAGTTAGACGCGACTCCTAGTTAGAATAATAATAGTTAAACCTGTTATAGTCTGGAAGTATTTGAATATGAAAGAGTGATTCAGTAACCGATGACTTCATTATTTGAATATGAACTGGAATTAAACTGAGTTAAAAGGGACTGGAGAGGGAGAGCGCGATTTTGTTTATTCTGTGTTAATAAATAAAAAAAATCAATTGTCTTTATCTGACGCATCTTCAGTTGAAATTTCGAACTCATTGTATATTTAATTAGACTTAAAGACGTCTGAAGAGTTAAGTAAGGAAATAATTATGTAACAAAGAATGCGATTTTATATTATTATCATTTACATTTGATTCGTTTCAAAAGAGAATTATGATATGTTCATAAAATTAATAAAGTTGTGCCTCTCCATGTTGGCCTTTTAGTTTACAACTGTCTTCACCTAATATCAAAGAGCTTGGCTGAAATTTTGGAACACATTTCCAGTCAGAAAATTGTTCGAAATTACATGAAAGTGTGTGATGTTGTAACGCGTACATCCGTTTATGATGCAGTATACTCTTAAAATTTAAGAACATTCCAAAAACAAGCAATTTTTCATTTCAACACGTGAATTTCAAAACTCATTTAGCATTATAGTATAGGAGACGAAACAGGGAACGCATATTACATCAAGAAAAAGGGAATGATTCATATATAAATGAGTAACAATGTAGATTATGCTACTAAATAAAAGATAGCTTAGTCAGAATATTAAATTAATGTTTGAGAATTTTCTTATCGGAAAAAGTATTCTAATTTCAATCCTACTTTTTAACATACTATACAAAGACCGTCTTAAGCAAACTTAAACTTGGTTGGGATGGATTTGTCGGGAAAAATAGGAAAATCCTCTTATGATGTTCTTTCTTCATTGCTTAATTCTACTGCCATCTTTCAGTTTAATTAAATCATCAGTAATTACAAACTCGAAATGAACATATGCAACAGCAGAATAAAATACTGTATTAATTATCAAAGAGTATATGCAAATTCGCTCTCTCTCGAATCCTTCTTAACTCGGTCAATCCTAGTGTATAAAGTAACAATAAAATTTTACCAAATCACTCGTTCTGTTACAAACACTTTTCGACAACAGCCAATTCTTTTCTAGTACTTTAATAAGAATTCCCTTTAATCCGAAAAATTACTGCTGACAGTTTACGGATACTTATCAAACTGTCATTACCCTCTATCTCCCTTCTTTTTCATTTCAATTATGTTTCACTTATATACCTTTATCTCTAATTCAGTTCACTACGTTTCTTATATTCATCTTATTTACCTAATCACATTTCATTTAGGTTTGGAAGGAATTGTAATTTTATGCAATTCGAATTACAAAAAGATTCCCGAGATTATTGAAGAGAGAATAGGGAATACTCCAACGTCACAGCCTCATTACCATGAATGGCTAAATTAATAGAGAAGAAAAGAAGTTTTTTTTTTATCTGAAATTCAAAATCTAAAGTAAAAACTTAAAGAGGAAATACAGTATTGATAGGTCGTGTTTTACATATTTTTCAACATTATTAAAGCCCCGATAATTTCAGTTTAAAATAAGAGTGGTTGTATTAATCTCACTTGCGATAGTGACATCAGATTGTAATGATAACGTTGGAATATTTTTCAGTTCAGAAAAAAATTTGGAGAGAGGCGGTAAGGGTATAGGAAACATCAAACTGCATCATTTTTTTAAAGCTGGAGGGCGTTTCACTTCACTGATTGCATAAGTGTATTATTCGTTAGCATTTGAAAATAGGAAGCTTGAAAATTGGGTTTTAAAACTGTAAAGAAAAATATTTGTATTTGCGTTTTTCTCAAAATGTGGACTTATTTGATTCTTTCTGATACACTTTTCTCAAAATCTAGTCAATACATAGTTTTAATATTATCCACATTATTAAAGAAGATTATTTCCAATACAGTGAAAAAATTTAATTTTTAACTAATAAACATTCTTAAACTCTAATTATAGCACAACATTTCTTAAAAATTAAGAAAAATTCTAAACATAAAATTAGTTTTTAAAAATATTCATTTAACACTAATTTTCAAATTATAATTATGTCCGATCTATGGAATGTGATATTTGTAAATGCTCTTCCTTTTTTTTAAAGTTATACGTACAGTGCATGTTATGTAAGAATACTAATTGGTAATTTGCAAATATAAATACTACTATTGATTATTAATTACACATATATAATTATTTATGTATGTAAATGTGATTCTATTTACATACAAATAGAATAAAGTATATATATAGCCCAATGTTGAAATGCGACTTCCTCGCATTATTTAATTTTTAAGAAGCGGTTCTTAAAAATAAAAAAGTGAAAAAGATTATATAAATTTGGCATAAATTAAACTTTTTTTTTCCTTATCGAAAACATTTTAATCACCTTATGACATTACCGACATTTAGTAAATTAAGCTTTATTATTTTGAGACAACGTGTATATGGTGTATATTATTTGTAGCCGTTGTACATCGTTAAGCTACGGTTTCCAAAAACTATAATTTCCCAGAAAAGCGAAACCGTTATCTGGAGGCCACAATTTTGCGGTGAATGATTACACTAAGACGTTGTCTATGTACACCAAATGGTGTGGCTTTATCATAAGCGATAAATGTGAGGAAACCCCGACATTTGTTTGCACAGACAACGTTTTGGTGATGTCATCCAGCATAATATTTCGGCCGCTAGGTAGCAGTACCGGTTTTTTAAGCAGTGGTTTCTTACAAAAGAGGAGCTGTTGTCTGGCTGTCGTCAATCAAATGATAAGCTACAATTTTGAAGAAAGGACTTGAACTAGAAAAGCTAATGGCGTCATCCATCGCAATAATGCAGCTACCAGATAACGGTTTCACTTCGTAAGATACCATAATTTAAGAAACCGAAGTGGTAAGATTAAGGTGAATAACGGCCCGCGGTAGCCTAGTGATCAAGGTCGTGGACTCGCGGCCGGCAGTTTTCGTTCAGTCGCGGGTTCGATCCTTGGCCGCCTGTTCGTGGCTCAAAATCCTCCCGTTGGCGTGGTGTGGATGTTAGGAGAGGGGGGGTGCTTGCTCAGGTGTCGTCCTCGTCACTTGACCGTGGTTCAAAACTACGAGGTCCGTCGTCAATAGCCTTCGGGTTGCTTCTAGTGCAACGTTAATAAAACCTAAACTAACTAAGGTGAATAACTTCGCCAAAACGTTGTCTTTGCAAACCAGTGACATGTTTTTATTCAACGCTCTTTAGGAAACCATGCCATATGGTTTACACAGATCACGTTTTAGTGATATCGTTTGTCTCAAAATGGCCGCCAGATAATGGCCCCGATTTCTAAGGAAATTACAGTTTTAGTGATGTACCTTTGTATGTTGATTTTATATGCTTTAAGATGAACTGAATTTAATTAAAGCTTAATTTAAGAGTCAAGTAATCGCGAGTTTAAGTAAAGTACGTCCTCGCCAGTTTGTTAATAAATTCTGCTGTCTTTTCAATATAGAGTTCAAGCTCCAATTTTTAAAGCTACCAAGTTACTTGTCACCTTTAATCTACTACAAATGTCTTCCTTTCAGATAATTCGTAATCTCTGAAGAAAGATTAGCTTAAGGTGTGTTTAAAATTAAAACAATCTTTCAGGCTTAAATATCCTAAACATCAGCCATTTCCTTTTTTTCAATTTTCTTTTATTTATTAATCTTTATAAATAAGGTAGTCTTATAGTGGATCAACCATCGTGTTAGAGCACCAGGAGGAAAATATCGAGAAATACCACTGGGAACAATTTACAGTCGGAAGAAGAGATTTATTCAGCACAGTAACTCCCTTTCCAACTCCCCCCCCCTTTCCTTCGAGTATACTTCCTTGGAGAGAGTGATGAGGTGGAAGGAAGAAATGAGGGACTTCTGAAAGGATTCTTCTCTTTCCCCTCTTAATTACGGGGAGGATGTAGGCTCCGCTGTCAATAAACTTAACGAGTTAGTGTTAACTTACGGTGGAAATCTACTTTCTCCTGTTCATTGAGTTGAAGCATGAATGATTATTAACAGTTTGGGTGTAAATCAAAATTATACGTGAACAGATTTTACTGCAAAGACAAATTAACTTATTAAAATTAAAGTAAAGCGGAACTCTAAAATTCCCTCTATAAAAATATGACTAGCTTCGGTGCTTAAGATTTGATCATCAAAACTCACTTCATAATCGTACGTATGAATTTGAATGTTTGTCTGTCCATTATACTAATCCATAACATTGATCGTATCACTCCAATATTTTTTGAGAGTTTCGTTGATGTTTAGAAGGAGCCGAAGCATTTTCCAGCCAAAAAAAAATTTCAAATTGATTTTTGCTGAATTTTTTTCGAAAACTCCACTCTTCAAAGTTTTAGTTTTTGTTATTGTCAATAGATGGCAGCAGCATCAGATCACAGGAGAATGTATCTTTTCTTCGCATGGGTCGCTGAAATAGGAACAACCCAGGTATCTATCAGCAATAATATAACAATCTCTCCTATAATATGTATTGAATCGAATCAAACACTAAGGTAGAACTATTTTCTAATTTCAGTGTAGTTCAGTGTAATGTTTTATGGTTAGTTACACCTTCCTTTAAAAGATAAGTTATTGTTATTTTAAGAATTACAACTTTTTATTTATCATTTTAATTAATGTTTTATTCATGAACGTTTTTATTTTTAATTTAATTCATGAACTTCAGGTTTTACGTAATTATGCTAAAAGTTATCTGTTTGACTTTGCCATTTTATTGACTAAATCATTTTTTCCTTGAAGTCTAATTTGCAGTTCATTTGAAATTCTAAAAATATTACATAAAAATTAGTCATCATTAAGGAATTATTCTTCCGTCTCGATTGTTATATTTTTCAATTCACCTGTGCAAAGAACGGATACAGTCGCTAGTCAGTCAATAAAATATTCAGTTATGCAAATCTTCAAACTGTTCTTATTATTTTCTAAGAATAATTAAAAGTAAATATTTGTACTACCTACGTCGAATGGTAATTAATATGTGTCTACAACCAAAGATTGACTGAAAATTATACTTATCTTAAAAGCCTCAACATTAGACCCGAGTCATGAACAATGCTAATACACTGAATCCGAATCCAATATCAGCTATCCGATGATCATTTAATTTTCTTGCACCCAAATCCGTGTGCTAATTCTTCGCTAAACTTCTATCGCTACACTCTGGTTGTCTTCTTTCAGCAGATTTCCATGTCCAATCTCTGAATTTCATTTTTAATTTCTATTCATTACGCTTCTGATATATTCTTCAATTGAGAATTTACATAAGTCACAGTTGATTCACAAGGTGAGGTTCTCAAATAAAATAACGTCATAAAGTAGCCCAAAAAGTTGTTCGAAGATTAAAATGTTTGAGAACTTGTTACAAATGGGAAAAAATTATTTCAAAGATGCTATAAGCTACAATACATTACTAGGAACAAAAAATTTTCAAATGAAACAAATTTTCTTCAGAATTCATTTGTATGAAGAACTAGCTTTTGTCAATGGTTTTTCGATTTGATTATGTTAATTTTTCTCTGCCTAAGCATTTTTGGATTACATTTTATTTCAAAAAATTGCCTGCAATTCAAGTTTTGGGTTTGAAAGTTACATAATTTTATATAGACTTTATAATTATTGTATCACAAAAAAGTCACACTCGGATTTTGATTGATTTTTTGCTTTACATAAAAACTTCATAATAAAAAAATCAATTTGTGGGGTTTTTTTAGACCTAAACCTCAGAATACAAAATTTTCCAATTCTATATTATTGATTACGAAGTGTCATAGCTAAATACTAAATGGTTGGTTTGTTGTATGAATTTCTGGGAAATTAAACAAAATTAAATGTTTGGGGTAAAACCAGTGTCCCGTGTAAGAAATTAAAAACATTTAGCTGAAAATTTTCTACAATTAAGTCAATTAAACAGTAATATAAATGAAAATGTTTTTAACTAACAGAAAAAATAATGTATTCAAATATGTCTTTTTATGAAATGAAAAGTGTGAAAAGGAAACGAGGCTGGCTCAAAAAGTACTTGCATTTGAAGATAGATGGCCTCGTTAAGGTAATTTGTTGTTACCTTTGAGTGCTGCCATCTGTGAAACGGAACCGAAACAAATTCAACATTCATTCATAAATTAATTTTGATTTGGTAGCCATTTGCCACCAAATTAAAATTTGGTTGCTGCCGCGTCGAGTTGTCACCGTCGGTGAGATCTGGGTTAATCATTATGCACCTGAAATCAAACAAAAATCAAAACGTTGAAATGCTTCCGGTGAATTTTTTTCCAAAAAAGGAGGAAGATGATCTCGTCGACCGGAAAAGCTATAACAAAGAATTTTTTTAGGTGCTGAAGGCGTCGTGATCACGAATACGAGTAACTGAGACGAGGACAGCTGTCTAGTGAGTCATAAAACTATCTAAAAGCAAACCATTTTTGATGCTACGAACTCCATCTCTTGGAATTTTTTAAGACTTATTGAACGACATTCATATTATCGAAGTTTTGCAAACTCTGTATATCATTGCCCATGTCTTAAAGTGTGAGGATTGATCAAAAGGTACATGTTTTTCCCACAGATGACATTTCTAAGACAAGTTGGTGTTACAGTTGATAGTTGCCATCTGTTAAACGGCTAAAGAAGGAATTTGACACTGATTCAAGGGGGAGCTTTGGAAAAACTTATTTGCTACCGCGATTTGCCACTTAGGGACGATTTGTCACCGCCAATGCGATTTGAATCAATCATTATACACCGGAAACCAACAAACAATGGAAGTATTTGGCTGCTTTCGGTGAATCTATTCCAAAGAAGGCGGGAAAAGTTACAGTGACGATTGTTTTGAGTGGGTCATGCTTGTGGACTTCTTAGAAAAAGGACGTAATCTGATTGTTTAATAACACGAGGGATATTGGCGACGGACCTCATAATTCTGAACCTCGGACAAGTGGTGAGGACGACACTTAAGCTGGCACTTCTCTTTCTAAACTTCCACACTACGCCCATGATAGGTCGACCAGATTTAACGTGCTTCATCCCAGCTACACAGCTTATCTTCAATGGCATCAAGGCTCAAATCTTCAACTCGTCGAAAACAGGCGGCATCTCCATGACCATGACCACTGGACTAGAACAACCATCTTAGAAAAAGGAAAAGAGATCAATGAACTGTGAGTCACTTCTATTTCTCATTCCTATGTCAAATAATACATCAAATATGCATCAAATAAGGGCATTTTATACAATGAACTGAAAACCGAAGACATAAAGGAAGTGATCCAGAAGTTTGGAAGAAACTATTAACACTTTTTCTACAATAACGATGGAATATACTTAAGCCCCTTAAAAAATGAGACGTGGGAACCAACACATCCGCTCAGAATTCATCTATTAGAGCAGTGGTTTTCAAAGTGGTCGATACAGCCCGCTGGTGGAAGTTGAAAGGAGTGTTGAGGACCACATACCACCAACTCGTATAATATTCGCAGGAATGCGCTGAAATACTTAACACTGAAATCGAACGCAGGTTTTAACTAATAGTTCTAAATATCATCCAAGCAAGACAAGTCTGTATAATTACTTTGTTCTCAATACCCTTTTGATTTGAACAAGAGCGAATCATACCATGAGCAGGGCACTATATTGTATGTGCGTATGCGTCGTTTCGATCAACAAACCCTATATTAACGAGTTTAGACAGGTCATGAAAAGATTAAGGTTCCCGTAGGTACACCAAGTCAAATTTCTGAGTATGAAGTTAATCCTACTGAGTTTTTGCTACTTTTCTTCTCAAAGCTAGATTATTGCTTTTTATATTGAGTGAAATAAAATATTTTTTTAAATCGCAATAATTGTTGATAAGTATAGCTAAAAATTACCTCAAAATATAACAAATTAACCGTTAGAAACCGAAGAATTAGTTGAAAAATGAGAATGCGCTTCATCAGTTGACATATAGAAAAGTGTCAGTTGATGATGTGTGTTACATGGGCATGTTATCATCAATGGGCCAATTGCTCATTCAGAATAATGCATTTATTACCCAATAATCAATATAAACAGATTATTTTTAAAAAATTTAGATTTACCTAATAAAGGTTCCCTTCTACCATCCAATTTGGAATCTTGAATACAATGTTCAACTGTGGAATTTCGACTCTTTCCTTTTCATTCCTATAGACTCTACTATTTGCTTGAGTGTAATAACGTGCATCTGAAAGAGCAAAAAAGAATGTAAGTCTAAGTGGAATCACATTATTCCTCCAATTTTTGAAGTAAACATATATTTTATTATTATGTGATTACTGAAGTGCGATGATTTAATCAGTAATAACGTTATAAATGCAAGTTATTCGATTCCAAAGTATGGAACTGTATTAATTACATTATTTCCATTGCACTTGATTTTCATTCACTTGGCTTACTCTTAGAATTTTTCAGTTACTTAATACATTTTGTTTTTGTTTTAAATTGAATTTTAATTTTAGTATGTTTAATCATTAGTAATTTTTATGAGTTGTATTAGCTTTACATAGTTTTTATTGATTTTTGAAATATGTAGTATATAAACATTAAAGTATGAATTTATGATTGATATATTGAATTTGCTTAAAATTGATATTTGGTGAATATTATATATATATATATATATATATATATATATATATATATATGTAACTAACTTTAAAATATTTTCTAAAATCAGAAAAAAAAATTAATTTTCCGGAATCGTTCACCATTTTTTGCTATTTCGGATGTAATTCACATTCCATTAGAATAAATCTAGTTTATCTAGATTTGAGGAGGTAAATAGAAATTTTCTATTGCTTTATTGATTGATTGCTTATCAATATTGCTTTTAGAAGCACACGGGGGACTATTGGCAACGGACCTCATAATTTTGAGCTTCAGATAATTGACGAGGATGACACCTGAATTAGCATATCCCTATACAAACTTCCACTCCTCGCCCACGGAAGAATTGGTAACTCCAGCATATTTATCATACGTCAACTCCACTACACGGGGTGTTTTCAATGACATCAAGGCTCGAACTCGCAACTCGATGGAAACAACGCCGGGTGTGAATTTCCGACCAAGGCTACTAGGATACCGAGTAAATTTTATAGAATTAGAACATTATGAACACGAATACAAAATGGCTGGTCGATGATATCCATAAGGATGATAGTTAATTCTTTGGTACATGCACTCTGTTATTTCGTAAAGTCTCGTGACCATAAATATTTTGATTTTGACCATTAATTCTAATTTTCTTTTTTAATTTTTAATAATAGGTTCCTTTTTTGTTGCAAAAAGGTTTTAGTACATTATTATTGTAAAAATTTTGAAATAAATGAATATTTTTAGTAATTTTTCGTGTAGTTGTGTGATTTTGTTTTATTTTTATACTATACTTAAGAATTCACAGATCAATCTCTACCATAACTGTATATATATGGTATCTCCATGCCTCTGTTCAAATTTATGCTAATTATGATAAAACACTAACGCGACACTTAAACAAAAGAATATATTAAAGAGAGGAAGTCGTGTTATCCGAGCTCCGTTTCAAAAGGGAAAAATTAATGATATTAGAAATTCAAATTTGATTGAAGATTTACCACCAGTTACTGATAGCACGATTTTAGTCTCCTAAATTTAGAATATAGAGTGGGTGTCATACGAAATGTTCTAGAAGAGATTGAAATTTTAATCATGTTTTCCCTTTTAACCCTTCTTAACTTAAGTAAATGTGTTCCTAGGAGAAAAAGAATCCCCCCCCCTTTTTTTTGCTTTACTCTTTACATCAAATAAACTTTTCTTTTTTTTTTTTAAAAAAAAAAAAAATGGCGTATTAAAACTTTTTTAAGTGATTACAAAATTTTCACTTCTGCTTGATCAGCTGATTTTGATAAGTAAAAGGTTTATTTTTTTAAAAAAGAATTAATCTTATACTAATTGAAAAACTTCACTTTATAATTTACCTTTGGCAACTGTTGAAGTTTATTGTTCTCTTGAAAATATTATCTTAACTAAATAACTTTCTTTAAAACTTATTTTCAAACGTTAATGATATATTATTGATGATAATAATCATCTAACCACATTTTTTTTCACAAAATCGCTTGAGACTTATTTAATTAACAGATTGCTAGGTATTTGTTGAAAGAAAAACAGTTAGCTAATTAACTGTAGTCAAATATCTCAATCGGACAGAAAAATATACAATGAAGCTAATTAATTAAGCTGAAACAGTGTGTGTACTTAACTGCAACCGACATAGTACGAATAGGATGCGCTAGGTACCTCACGCGACCTCTCAAAGCTTAAAGGAATGCAAACTGTTTTTTTTTAATAGGATGGACTCAGTACCTCAAGCGACCTCTCACAATTTTACGGTGCTTTCTCCAAGTAAACTGATACGGACAGTTCCAAAGAAAACATTTCCATTACAAACAACAAATTTGAATTTTTTTTTTACACTGTGGCCCAGAAGTCAACCTGTATGACCCCATGAGAGTTTTTGAATGCCTAGCAAGAGGGAGATGGCCTGAGCGCTGGACTGGCTTAGCGCCCACTTTTCGAACGAAATGATGAGCCCTTTGAACGAGACAGGTGACGACGTGTGTGACAGCTTCCTGTTGATACTTCATGTCACACAACAAACAACAGTAGAATCGTCACTGTCAAAACCGCATTTTTGGTGGTGGGAAATTGTGGACCCATATGCTTTGGTCTATAGATCATTCAATAGTGTTTGGACTTTATTCACGGCGATTTTTTTGACTTGCTAATGTGTATTTCCCACCGACTTTGTGTGAGGGTAAAATGATGAGAAAGTTGTCGCAACGCATAAGCAATATTAAAATAAAATTTAAAAATTTTTGCGTAAATTATGGTAAAATTTAAATTGTACACACATCTTAGAAAATAAAACTTCTTTCCATTTTACACCTTTTTTTTTTTTTTTTTTTTTTTTTTGCCATCGCTCCTGAAGAGCTACATTTTTGCATCCTTCATTATTTAAATCTACAGACATCATAAAGCTTAATTGAATAGTCTCTAAAATTATAATATCAACTGTAGAAACATCAGAAACAATACAGCACACTTCATTAGGTATCTTTACAGAATATGCGAGGTCATTCTCTCTCAAATAATTCAACACGCTTCTGAGTTCCTACTTAAAATTAAACTATAAAGTCTTCGCTTACCAATTCACTCGCATCTTGTATACAGTGGGTTTGCAATTTCTATTACCCTTTATTTTAACCAATTTTACTACAAATGATAAACTATGGCCATTTACTATAATTTCTGCTTCACTAACATATATCAGCTTCTCTTTGTCACCTCTCTCAATTTTCATATTCCTTTAAATTCTATTTCGCTTATATATATCAGTAACCTTAATTCAGTACATTACATTTTGTATCATCATCTAGTTTAAGTAATAATCCTTTCATTGGAAAGATGTTGAAATTTCTGCAATTCAAATTACAAAAAGTCCAACAAAGGTAATAAATAGAATCCAAGCGAATAGCGTCACAACCTCCATCCACTTTAAATTTAATTCGAATTTTGCTTTCACTGCTGAAGATACACCTTTGGCTAAATAATTGTCTACACTTTAGTTAATTCAAGGTTATTTGTTAGGATTTTTGACAGAAAAGATTGGTTTCAACACATTGATTGCAAAAATCTTGATTCAATGGCTACATTTTCCGGAAAAAAAAAAAAGAAAAAAAGAAGGAAAGAAAAAGAAAAAAGAAAAGAAAAGAACTTCAATATGTTACTAGAGAAGGGAACAGAATGTTGGAAATTTACATATTAAATACATTTGTTGAAACATTCCATAAAAAAATAAACAACGAACTTGAATTTTCAAAGTTTTTTTTTTTTTTTTTCGGAAGATCTCTTAGCGGCGTCACTAATTCGATTTGTAGTATTACTGTCAGAGTGTGTGAGCAGTAATCAACTAAAATTTATTTTTGGTTTATTGATTTTTTATTAAGGTCGCACTTAAAAGCAACACGAGGGATATGGGCCTCGTTATTTCGAACCTCGGTCAAGTGACGAGGACCGCACCTGTTCTGGCACTTTCCTCTTCAAATTTCCACACCACACCACGGTGCGGACTTGTAGATATTTTTACATCATCCTCGCTACAATACAAGTGTTTTAGTGTCAATAGATTTAACCCTATGACTCAACGGAAAGAGCGCCAATTGCAAGCTCACGACCGGGACCACAAGGCTACTACGACTAGTCCACCACGACTATATAAAATAAATTAGAATGTATTTATATCCGTTCAACTTAAGAATGACTAATTAAATGTTCATCATAAATATAATATGAGAAATTATATAATTAAGCCTCAAAAAATTGAATTCTTTACGATTAAATTTTTAAATAAATTCTTTAAAGATAAATTTTAATAATCTTCTTAATAGATATAAGAAATCAATATATATATAACTATAGAAACTATCATTATTAAAAAATCATATAAATATTATAAAATGGGTAGCATTCTGGTGAATTATAATAGTACCTAAGAAATGAAAGATTGTAAAATTAATGATACCTTAGAATTGATATTTGTAAGTGTAATGGCTCCAAATAGAATATCAGCATGTTATTACAGGAGATTCATATATAGTTGAGGATAAAAAAAAAATTTAAGACTTAGTAAATAAATGTATTAGTTACAGATTTAACTTTTTTTAAAGTTAGCTATTATATTAAGAAACAAATCGTAGAAGATGTAGATAATTTTATTATAAACTTACTATTAACAAAGCTCTTCCAATATAAGCATTTAATGAATATTAAGATTATATAAAAAAAGATATCAAAAATTAGTTTTAAAAAAATTAAGATTAAATAATAATAATAATATAAATTTTAAAGATTTAATAAAGCTTTTAATTATCTCCTTAATAATTTTGTAATAGGTGACAAAGATAAAGTACTAAGTAATTATACTGTTATGTGTGAAAAATTCGACATTAATTTAACTAACAAAAATCTAGAAAGTAATAATTATTTTAGTGTTGTTAGCAATAGTGATAGAGAAATTTGTAACAGAATTTTAAGAAAATATATTCTGATATAAACAAGTTTAAATTACCACATATTTTTGTAACACCAAAATTTCATCAGACTCTCAGTCGCAAGTAGCCCACGTGTTGCTTCTAGTATGACGTTAATAAAACCAATCCAATCATCAAACTCCGATAAAACTTCGAGCTGTTACTAATGGCTCTAATACATGTATTGCTTTAGCTGATAAAATTTTATAAAAATATTTTGCAAAATATTACTATAATTTTAATGAAACGGTAATTATTAAAATAATACAGGTATCGTTAAATTATTTCTTAAATAAAGATATTTTCGCTATGCTCAGTTATGATTTTGAAAATCTTTTCAACTCAATGGATGTTGATAATTGAAAGTTCTTAAGGATATTTATAAGAAGTTTAATATTATTCGACTTTTTTAATGGGGAAAAATTACGTTCTTGGTTAATTTACTTTTAAAAGAAGACTATATTATTTTAATAATAAGAAGTGTAAACAAATTAAAGGTATACCACAAGGTAGGTCTACTAGTAATAGTCTTGTTAATATTTGATTACATTTTTTTGTTAATAAAAATGTAATACGTTAATAAATATGTTATAATTACGTTGATTATAAATAATTTTATATTGTTTTGATACATTGATATTCTTACATTTTTTTTCAAAATAATAATAATAAAGAACACAAACCTTATATATATATATATTTATCTAATTTTAAAGTTATTGAAAGCTAATGATTAGTTGTCTTGAATCCGAATACTTAAAAATTTCTTAAATGACTGAATGCTATAAAATTTACAGTAATCTTTATGATAAGAGGAATAACTTTCATTTTATAATTTTCTAGTTACTTTTTTGGAAGCGTTGCAAGTGTCTAGATATTTTTAGGAATATTATACATAATTATGTTTTTTGAAACATAACAAATGTTAATAATTTATCTTATATTTATGAAAATTCAGATGGAATAATTCACAAACTATGTTTGCTAGCTCATTATGCTTTTAATTTTATTAAAAGCAATTTAAACTATATTACTATTCTAAATGGAATAGTTTTTTGTCTCCCCGTGTGCTTAAGAAATATAATTTATATATATATATATATATATATATATATATATATATATATATATATATATATATATATATATATATATATAATGTTCGCCTTTTTTATTTTAATTTTTTCAACTTTTTTTTAAAATTTTATTAATTATTAATTATTGTTACTTTCTTATCTTTTTCTTTAAGTATTTTTTAAGTATTTACAATAATTTAACTACCTTAAGTATTTTAGTTAGTTCTAACTAGATGTGACAGATGGCGTTACCAATTCCTTCCCTTTCTGTTGACTTTGTGCAGTAAGTTGTGAAATATTAATTTCAGAAAGTATGCTGTTAGGTTCTTTGTAGTTTTAGTAAATCTTTTTATATATAGTTTTCTTTTTGTACAATAATTTAGTATTTATATATTTTCTCTTATTATTTCAAGATCTACTAATGTATTTTTAAAATATTTCTTTCTTTTCTCTCCAATTAAGTTAGCTCTCCAATATTTTTGTTAAAAATTTTTAACCGTTTCGTATTACATATTATTAAAGGGACAGTTAGATCCATAATTTTAGAAACGATCCTTTTTATAAAAGTCTGAAGACTCTTATAGTATTTAATATCTTGTATCCCTTTCTTTAATATTCTTCCAAGTTGATAGAAGTTGCATTTTCCAATATGTCCGCGGTAGCTTAACGGTCAGGGTTTCGGATTTATGGCCGGCGGTTTTCGTTCAGTCGCCGGTTCAAGCTTTGCTCTCTAAAGACCCGCCGTGTTGCCGGGATTGATGCACTTTAAATCTGTCAAGGCCCAAAGTCCTCCCGATGGTGTGGTGTAGAAGTTAGGAAAGAGGGTGCCAGCTCCCGTGTCGTCCTCGTAATTTGACCGAGGCTCAAAATTATGAGGTCCGTCTCCAATAACCCTTGTGTTGCTTCTAGTGCGACGTTAAGAAAAAAGCTAAACTATTTTCCAATTACGATTTTGTTTATTTTTTGTGTCCACCATATTATTTTACTCTTTATTCACTTGCTATTTAAATATTAGTTTTCACTTTTAAAGTTTTTTTTAGTTTTGTCAATAATACTTAGTATTTTTCAATAAATTACTTTTAGAATTTTTTAAATGAGCCTTAATTTTACTTAAATTCTCTAGTTTGATTGAAGTAATCTTTACACATTACTATTAGCATATTTTCTCTAATTCACTATTTTATTTATTTTTCATAATTTTTATTTCCTAAATTTGTTCGTTTATTTTTGATAACTTTTAACTTTTTAATATATTTTTATTGAATTGAATAATTGATTTTTTCCTTCTTACCTTCATATATTTCTTGCTTTCTTTATTATTTCGTTATTTTTATGGTTATTTGTGGCAACATGGTAGCGGACTTGCGGAAGGCAATATTTGTCGAGTCGTGGGTTCGAGTCTTGATGCCCCCAAAGACCCGCCGTGTAATCTGGGTTGATGTACTTTAAATCTATCGTGACTCAAAGTCCTTCCTAGTGCGTGGTGTGGAAGTTAGGAGAGGGGGTGTCAGCACTCTGTGGTCGTCCTCGTCACTTGACCAATGTTCAAAAAAATTACGAGGTCCGTCACCAATAGCCCTCGTGTTGCTTCTTGTGTGAAGTTAATATAACCAAAGCAAAACACAAACAGACTTGAGGAATAATTTAAAAGAGAAAAGCCATAAAAAGCCATTATCTAATGGGAAAGATCTATGTTTATCTAGTTTTCTTCGGATTGTTGGTGTTCAAATGCTCAAAGTGAAGCAACTCTATATTAATATAAATTATTATTCAGTCTCCAAGTTTTTCCGTTATTTTATTACAAAACTACTATAAATATTTGCACAGCAATCATTTTTCTTCGATAGGGTCATCGGGCTTACATAATAACTTAACTTTAAATAAAAATTTAAGAAACATGGAGAGCGGAAAGAAAACACTAAGTAAAATTTCGCAAAACAAAATGACTTCGCTATGTAGATTAAATGTTCACCAAGGATGCGCTTTGCAATATCTTTCTGTAACTAAGTTATGCATTACAATATTGATTGCTGTGCTCACAGAATTAATTTTTATCACAAACAATAACAACACATTTTGACCGTATCATTCCATTTTCCTCCTCCATATTGAACAGGAAATAAAATTTTAATAAAAGACCTTCTTTTCACACCAGTGCTGGGCTTCCTTTTACATTTTATTTTCCCATCCCAATTTGAAGAGAAAACTCGACAGTCATCTGTATTTTCCCGGAACTATCTGAGCGTAAACAAAGAGATAAATCTATTACTTTTTGTACTGAAATTTCTTCCCTAGACTCGCTTCCGATAAGGGCTTTAGCGAATTAATCGGGCGTTGGTCGAAACAGATCAAAGTTGACATGTTCCTCTTCATCGAAAAGTGCAAAAATGAAAACAGCGCTTTGTAGATAATCCATGTGCGACGAATTAGAGTTTGGGGAGTTGATAATGTCACTCAGTGAGTGGAATGTTCACTCTTTTTCCATGTTTATTTGATATTAAGAAAACTTGAGTTATAATTCCTTTTTTCAAAAAGTCAAGAGCAACTTTTGAAATATTAAGAAATTAAGGTTATGTTTTGAAATAAAAATATTTTAAATTAAAATTTTATTATTATCAATATTATTTTAATTTAAAAAATAATTTCCTTTTTTTGACTCCAGATTTTGATACGAAATGTTATTTTTATCAACTATTCCCCATATAATTGCGTTATGGGACTAAGTTTATTCCCAATTATGATTTTGTTGGCTGAAAAAAGGTTTGGATACTTGTGCAAAATCTCGTCGACTGTTTTCGACTAGCCAGATAAATGTTGCCAAACAATGATTGGATTGAAGTCATTGATTATGAAACCATTGCTGTAAATTTAAATAAAATTTCGCCAACTTTCATTGTTGGAAGTATTTTACGCATGGATTCAGATTTATTTTTTACCTATAAAACAACATTTTAACTAAACCATTACATCCCAAAATTGAACAGAAAATAAAATTTTAATGAAAAACGTTCTTTGTTTTCTGTACTCCAATGCTGGGCATCTTTTTACGTATTCAGGAAAGAACACGGAAAACTATTTTTTACTACTTATTAAGATAAAAGTCGACTTTTTTTCAAATTTTCGGATTTACGAATATTAAATCTGGAACCCATTTTGAGCGGAGGGAGGGATTCTTAGGAGATAGAAGATCCTACAAAAAAATTAATGCGCTGTAGGACTAGTTTATGAACTACTTTTCTCTATGTTTTGATTCCTTTCTGAACTAAATCAATCATCATTACTAGCGATATTTTGACGCACTTCTACTTCGATGGTTGGCGGGCGCTCTTTATCTACATATTGCGCGACTTGCATGACTTTTATTTGTTTGAAATCAGCCTGTGATTAGAAATGAGTTTAACACCCCTGAAGTAGATCCAATATTTATTGTAAAATTGTGACTAAAATTATCTCTAAGGGTTGACAAATTTGTTTTTTAAAAAGCGTGTAATCAAATTATACATTCGCTTATTCTTGCTAGTAATTTACTTCAAATTTATTAAAGCATTTAATAGATATTTTGAGTTTTATCGAATTAACTTCGATTCTTCACTCCGTATCTTATATCCATCTCGTGTTTCCGTAATTTAGTCTACCATCTGTTTGTATTAGCACAGAAGTTTGTAGATAATACAAGTATTGGATATTCGCAAATAACTTTTTTTATGCCAGATGTACAAATAATATTAATTTTTCAATGTATCAAGTGATATATTTTATTAAATTACGATTATCAGGAAACAGGTAATAAAACTCATATTAAGTATAAAAAACTAATACATAAACAAATCGATACTAGAACAAAATCCACTGTACATTTTGTGACGTTGAGCTGTTCACGGTTTTCTATTCACTGACCTTGGGGACTTAATGTAATTTGAAATGCATAAAATTCCAACTACTTTCCATCCAAATGAGACAAGATTATGCAAAGTAGATGAAGATAAGAAGTAAAAGAAATTTAATCAAGGATAGTGATAAATATGGAAGATAGAACTGAAAGGAAGGAGGGAGGAACAGATCATAACGAGAAGACTGTAGTCTCTTGCAAGTAAGAAATTGAAGTGAACTGCTATAGTTAGTCATTTGCAGTTTAAATTAGTTAGAAGTAATTCCTGGAGAGAGTAAGGGGAATGAGGAAAAGTGTCTCACTTGACGCGAGTGAGTTAATAAGCCAAAATTATATATATATATATATATATTTATATATATAGGTAGATAGATAAAGAACTGTTATTATTGTATTTTTCTTGCATCTCTTTAATTGGATTTGCGGCCTTATTGACTACTTAATTAAACTTTTCGATATCTGTAGAGTTAGATAATGAAGAGTAGGTGCTACACATTTCATATTAACATTCATCAATCCTTTTTTTTTCTCTCCTTTTTACAATCATATCGATTTCATTGACTAACCCATCGAAAGGGGAAAAAAACCTCACAAATTCACAAGCACTAACCTAAAAAGAAGAGAAACCTGCTTGTTTAACTCCCTTGTATCCCCTCAACACCCCTGTCCCTTCCCTCTCCATCCAATCACCCTCACCTTCTCCCAAACGATATCACTCCCGCAACCTGTCACCGAGTCCTTTCAACGCATCAAATGATTTTAGCAAAGGGCGAACGAACAAGCAAACAAACAAACAACGTTCGAATAAGAAGAAAAAAAAAGAATATGCAGGGGATCCCCCCCCCCTTTCGTTTAGCAGCTCCTCCTTTCTCCATCTCCTATAGGGAGAAGGTGTAAACACACCGTCTCTTTCCTCCCCTCCTCCTCCGCTTTAGGGGTGGTTCCGCAAACGATGGGGGTGGAACGCCCATGCGCGGAAAAGATCGTCTGCGCCGAGTTATCCTTCCCGCCCCAAGTCCGGCTGTTTCCCGGAGTATTCTCTTTCCCCTTACGAGAGAAAGTGTCCCGTACGATTTTGTTGCAAACGATTTATTTCTACAGAAGATTAAAAGGTGCGCTTATAAAGTTCCTATAATTGCGAAATGGAATGGAATTTTGGAATGAAACTTTTTTGGGAGAAATGGTGAGTTTCTTTTGTTGATTGATGAAAATATTGGATACAAAATTGCGAATCTGAAAAGAAATTTACCTGTCGCTGTTTGCTGTGTTTTATTTAATTAGGTACAAACATCAAATTAATCAATTAGATCTTGACTAAATTACTTCATCTAGAGTGCGTTTGTGAAGAATTAGAAAATTGATGTTCCAATTATATTATTTAAGAAAGGACGAAACATACTTTTTGCTTGTGTAGGAGAAAAATTGCACTTCTTAGATTGGACAATAACAAAAGATACCTCTTTAACATTTTATTACAAGTGGTATTGAAGATTTATCAGCTGCTTTATTTTTCAGTTTACTTAGTATTAGTGCAACATAAGAGAGCTCAGTGGTAAAAAAAATATAAGGGCAGTTTAAAAAGAGAGGGAGTCATTATGCAAGTTTTTCCCAACCCATATATTTCCTTTTGTTAAGATGCATTGCTAAAGAATGGAAAGTTTCACATTCAGTAATTGATTTACCAGGATATCCGATTTAAAATTATTAAAACCAGTTAGTAATTCAATCTTAACTATCTGTGTCTAATGTTGAAGAGATATATATTTACTCATTTAAAACATTATTTTTTAAAACCTATTTTATTAACTTAAAATTAGAAATTCTTTACTAAGTAAGACCTTTTAAAGAACTGTATAAACGATATTTAGAAGAAAGTGGATTGTGTGGGGCTAATTTATTAAATTATTAAACTACATTTTCAGTTATATAATCAAATAAAAACTCGGGAAATAATATCATAATATTTTAAAATACAGATTTGAAACACATCAAGGTTTCATAATGAATTTTCATAATGGAATTAAGTTTTTAAAGAAATAAATAGAAAAGAAAAAAAAGTTTTTGACAAACAATGAAAAATTGAAATATATATAAAACTAATCAATCACTGAAAAAATTTACCACATTTGCTTCGCATTATCTTACAACGCTTAAATTCTTTTTTTCCCTCTCCTTTTTTACGGTTACAAGATAAAAAAAAATGTACATATACAATTGCAGTGCGTGAAAGAACTTCATCTAAAATCAAACGATAACTCATGCAGTAAGAATTATTTCTGTCAAAAGTGATTTAATTTAACTAACTCTTGGAATGAATACTGACTTATTCCATACAATTAAATTCTAAATAATTTTGATTGCTCTAGACAAAAACAAATATTTAATTATTTTCGCAGCAATTTATCTATTGAAAATTCTAAAAATTACTGCAACAAATGGAAGAATTAACCACTCAGTGATTTAAGCAAAAAGAATTTTAAAAGCTTTTAGAAACCGTACTGTTAAATCTATTGGTCTATCTCAAGTTAAAAACAAAAGTAATCGCTTAACCTTTTCGATAAAATGTGTATGTGAGTGTTTACGCGTTATCTTTCTCCTGGAAAATTATCGAACTCTTCAAAATCTTTCTGACTCAACTTCATACCGTTGATGCTAAGCAGTTAATATTGTACGTTAAGCTCAATAAATTCTTTCATCTTTCAGATAATATTGAAAAACTGTGAAAGAAATGAAGCCAAATAATTATTCAAACGGTTCAAGCGAAAAAAAATATAATTTTTTCCTCATTCTGATGAATGTGGAGGATTTATAGTTTTATCCTCGGAAAGTTCAAAATCCGTGCTTAGAGAAGAAAAGTAAACTACTCTAATTTAAAAATGTCTCCAATAATTATCAACCAAACATCATACGTTTGAATTTACTTCATTAGAACTAGCTTCCTACTAGTGACATCCTTCTGAAACTATCATTATGGAACATTAGAAGTTTCGATATAAAGAGCATTTACTATTCGTCAACTAAAATTCAAGTAGTTCTGGTGGAAAAAAAAAATATAAGAAAACTACCAATTCACTATCGTCCTAGAAATTATATTATTTATCTGATCTAGGGGCTCCAAAAACTTAATTTTACTGACTTTTAAAAGTCACGGTTCACACCAGCATTGTTTCCTTAAAATGCCCAGAAGATTACGTTAAAAAAAACTTGAATCCAAAGAAGCAAAAAGTTCTTCTACAGCCCTTTGGATACATTTTCACATCGATGACCATGACGGCCACCACCAAGCCGAGCGGCTTCAGCGTGCGGGACATTCTGGAACTGCCCGAGCAGAAGGGCGGCGAAAAGGGCACCGGTCGCAGGACAAGTCCCATGCCCCGGGCCCTCGACCTTTCGGACGTCACCTTGCCCGCTCTCTGCTATGGAGGCTTGTGCCCCGACGTTACCTATTCGAGGTGGCTGGCTTCAGAGATCATTCCAGCTTATGCAGCATTGCGTAAGTACATGCCTCTTTTTTTTCAATAACTAAGAACTATTAGTTTTTAGCAAAATAAATAGGAGAAAGGTATCTCCTTGCATTTTTTATGTTTCTATAACAGTTGTATACCCAATAATCGGTAATGATATTATATTTTCTCAGTAAAATGACGTTTATGGTACTTTTTTTTCTATCAGGTCTTGCATGTCAAGTATTTTACAACCACCATTTAAAAATTAATTGCAAATCAACGTGGTTCGAATCTTGTCATTCAAGCTTTCCCTTTGAATGTAATCATTGTTAAGAAACTTAACGATGTTTCAATGGATTTTTTGTGTTAAATTTCATCATTCGGTTCACTTTGCTTTTTTTACCTTTTCTTTTTTTCTTTCTTTATTTTTTTTCTTTTTCTTTTTTTGCAATTAATAACAAATTATAATTTTTTGTGTACATTTAATATGATTAAATTTCCTTACGGAGTTTTAATATGACATAAATGGTACTGATAACTTCATACTATTTTACAGAATTGTTTTCATGCATTTGTAATGTAAAAAGATACCAAAGGCTTTCATTAAAGTTCATAAATTAAAATGGTTAATTTAACAGCAAATAGAGGAAGGGAAAACAAAGAAAAGCTACTTTTTTTGGAAAAAAAATTATGCTGTTGCTTTAAGTTCTTTTTCCCTATTCTATTCTTCGAATAGGAAATTCTGTGTTCGAGAACACGAATTTCTTTCAAATAATAAATTAATCACGAATACGCATGTGTGGTGAATTTAAACTCGTAATTTAGGTAAAGTGTGTGAAATTAAGCATTTAATGAATTTGTGACGGAACTAAATAATTACAAAAGTAATTAACAAGCAGCGATTACGAAACATCTTAAGACCTTAATTAGTTTCTAAGTTACGTGATTTAAATTTCTTTTTCAACGTAATGAAAGCATAGTTGTTTTTAAAACGGAAAACGGTCAAATTCAATTATTTATTTTTGTTATTTAGCCTATCGAACTTAGTATCAGGTCTTCGTTTATGTATATTTCTAGATTACTATAGAAATAAACCTGATGGTGATATTTCTTTTTCTTTTTTCAAATGAAATACAAAATTTTGCTATTTTTAATTCAAATTGAATGTCTGATGGTTGTAATGAAGTTGAAAAAAAAAAATAAAAATAATTTGCATATTGTTATTATCTTGAGTCTAAGTTCTTAAAAAAAGGCTTAAACTTTAGATTTTTTTTTTTAAATTTAATATTTTGTAAAACATCTCTTTTTGCTGTTTATATGATCATTGAAGGTAATTAGATCAATTCCATATTCTTTTCAATAAATCCATTTATACCATGTTTGCCAGGGCATGCCAGGAATAGTTTAGCACATAATTTAAGATTTTGTTTTTGTGACGTATACTCGTATATCAATTGAAATTATTAGTAGAGCTTAGATTTTCTTTGGAGTGCCTATTAATGATTTTTTTAAATCTTTTAATAGGAATATAAAAGTAATTTTTAGTCCAAAAGATTCTTTTCCCTCTTAGATGAACATGGACAGGGTTTTTGAAACATATTTGCATTAGTTACCCTCAAAAAAAAAATTACACGAAATAGTTTCAATTTTATTTTTTTATTTTTTGCTTCTTTTATTACATATTATATGCATATAAGGAACTAAAAATATCTTTCTCTAAGTTATCCCTAAAATTCGAAAAATAATTTTTCACATGAGAAAAAAAGAAAAATAAAAGTTTTCAAAATTACAAAGTACTATAATTTTTTCGAAATATATATGCAGTGACCTCATTTAAAAAGTGGTTTCACTATTTTTGTGCGTACAAGAAGAATAAAATAGTTCGTATATTTGTGGAACACATTAAGAATAATGGTACCTAAATGCTAAAGTGCCTCAAAATTCATATCAATATTCAACTAAAAAAAAAAAAAAAAAAAAAAAAAAACCTTTTTGACTAAAAATTTTTTTTTATATTCTATACAATGATTAAAACATCATTATTAGTCTCCCACAAAATATTTCAGCTCTACTGTTTAGCAATGAATTTTAAATTCATTGCTTTATTTTTCCATTCATGCTCTTGTACCTTCAAGCAAAATGACTAATAAAAAAAATACAGAATTTTATTAATTTCATAAAAAAGGCCTTAATAATTATTATTATTACTATTATTATTCATTTTTATTTGAAATGAGTCATGCGTAAATGTAAGAAAAGAAGTTGGTGGCGGGAAAGCTGGAGTCATATTATCCTGATTCCAGCTCCTTCTAAGCCTCTATGTGTTTGAAGCCATGTAAGCCAGGCATTAGAAAAAATGAAAAACACATCATGAGTAACAGAAGAATAAGCGTAACTTTAAATATAATAAGCATATGAAACTAAAATAAAAGCTCACTTGCAGATATTACTGTCGCTAGTGAAGGAGGTGAAACAGCCATTCTGTGTTTCCGTATTACCCGCAGTCAACTATAAGTTTGCGAAAATACTGTGATTCCTATATAAACTGCATACGATTTCAGAAAGTTCATCCCATATTATTAAAATGCATTTAAAAATCTAATAGAATCAGCACTGCATTTCATTTATTCGATTCCTTAAGGAAAGTAAACTTACCAGATAAAAGTATCAGTGACTTTCATGGAAAGCCTTGCAAACAATGATAACCTCATTTTCAGGAAAGTTTATTCGACAAATTTCAGTCGGTGCATTGCTATTGCTTCTTTTTTTTTTATTTCCTTTTCAAAATAGTTGAGTTATCTGTTGGTTAACTTTGAAACCAATACTGACATGGAAAAGAGAGGTATAATATAATCGATTAGAAAGTGGCTGTATTACTTTACTCAGTCATTTTGCCTTCAGGTACCTTATAATGATTAATGAAATATAATATAAAATGCCATGGTTAAAAACTTAAATAAAGTATAAAATGCTAATTTTATATTTAAAATAACTAATAAGTTACCTTAGGAGTTTTCCCTATCAAATTCTTGCAGCAGCTTTATTTATATATTATTAAGGTGAAAGAAAAATAAACAGCATAAAGACGATATTATTACGCTTCTATCTTTTTCAGATTCTAATATGTCATTATGAACAAACAATTGCAATCAACAAATGAAAAAAAAATTTAGTTGCATTTTAAAAACCTTGAGATTATATTTAGTATAAATAGTAAAGAAAAATGTTTAAAAATCAAATAGGTGCCTTATTTTTGGTTCCCATTCGATGAAAGCATCGTTCAAGAATTCGAAATTCTTTTTAAAAAAAAGTCTGACCTTTAAATTTTGAGTAAGAATCACCTCCAACAAAGAGAGCGATAAAAGTAGAACGAAAGGTGCAATAAAAGTATTTTTATCACATTTTATTCAAAATGAATAAAAGAAATAAATAATAAAACTTCTGACTGATGGAATCAGTTGAGAACCAAATTTCTCGGATTTTATAGGGAAATTTCCTTCTATTATAAACTTTTAAATTTTTCGTCCAGTTTGACTCTTAAATAAGGAAATGCAAAATGACTGTAAACTTTTATAATGTAAATAAATCCTAAATTAATGAGTGTTTATTAGTGGGCATGAAAAGGATTTTAGGTACTTTTTGATATTCATAATACTTTTCTTAGCCTATCTTTATGCAGTGTTAAAGAATATAGGGCTCAAAATCGGAACCACTAACTGTTATTTTTATATACTCACTATCTATGGTATTCTATTATTATTTCTAGTGTACATTTTAGTACTATTTTTCCTATCAGCAGGGGGCAAATTCAGTTGATATCAGAATTTTAGTTTTTGCAACGGCTCAACAAACTAGTCATATAAACTCTTGGAAAATCGAACTACTCATTTTTAGAAAATTAAAAATCGTTTCAATTCAAACTACTTTCCTTATTTTTCATAAAATTAAAGATCGTTTCAATTCGAATTACTTAAGATGTATAAACTAAAGAGATAAAAACCTTCCATATTTGGTGATTTATCGTTCGTTGAAAAGTACCAACGTTTTTTGAGAGCTAGCTAATTCTTATATAAACTGACTCCCGTAATTTAACTTAAAAAATTTTTCAAAAATTCTTGGCTCATACATAGAAATATATGGTTAGTGTTACAACGCAAAGAACTTATATCAAACATTATGATTTTTGTTTTGTTTTGTTTGAAAATGTGATGCATTTGATTCAGCTATGGAACATCAAAATGATTTCGTATAACTTAAGAGTATAAATTAAAAATTTTGTAAAAAAACTATTCTAGCAATAAATTTGGGGATTTATGCTGAAAGCAAAACTTTGCTACAATGAATCTTCCTTTAACTCTGACACTGAGGATTATTTTTCAGAGCAGGAGATAACTTAGGTCAAAGACACGGAAATCTTTTCTAGCAGATAAGTTGCAACGGGGATTAATAATATACTTATAGCTACTCTAATAGATATCAAGTAAGGTCGTATTGAGAAATATCTGTAAGACACCGACCTGAAATGTATTGATTTCTTAAAAATTTAATTGCGATGTGTTAGAAGTACCAAAACTTCAAATCGGAATCAACTGCTACTGTAATTTTAAACTGGTGTTTAACTTCGCATGTTAAAGTGAAAAATTGCCTATTAGGGAACAAATCCAAACTTTAAATACAAAATATATAGTAAGCAGATTTATAAGTTACAAAGTCAAGGAGGTGTAAAAATGTGGAACAATTTTCTGTTGTTGCCATAATACGAATATAGGGTTTTGATCCCGATCTGAGACATAACGCGATGTTAACCATAATGAGATTCGAATTTGTATTTATTTCTCTCTAATTAATTTATTCTATTTCCGAATCCAACTAGTAATCTTAGCAATAAAAATACAATAACATTTTGTATAATGCTGAGAATGTGTTGCTAGAAGGGGTGGGTGCTATTTCACATAATAGGATAAGTACTAGTATTACTTCTTTCTAACCTATTCCTATAACCTTAGTAATATATTCCATACAAAACTTCGTCGAGTCGTTACTAAAGACCCTTTATGTAGCCGGGTTTGATGCCCGTTAAATCTGTCGAGGTCCAAAGTCTTCCCGTTGGCTTGGTGTGGAAGTTAGGAGAGCGGGAGTGCAGCTCATGCGTCATCCTCGTCACTTGACCTAGGTTCAAAATTACGAGGTCCGTCCCAACAGCCCTCGTATTTCTTCTAGTGTGACGTTAATGAAACCAACTAATTCTATACAAGAACTCTATTAATTTTGTCACTTCTTATAATATTTATATTTCAACTTATTTTTGACGCAACTTGAGGGATTTAAACATGAAAAAAATTTATATAATAAAAAGTATTGCGATACTGGAACATAATCCATAACTGATGAAGTATTGGAATATAAACCGGAAAATTTATTTAGAAGAATATAATTCAAAATAATAGGATAACGTAGTAAGTTAAAAAATAATAGGAAAAAGCAACTCATATTCTATAAGTAATTGGATATAGGAGTATATATTCTGAAAGTAATAATATTTTAGAACCTATTACCAGACAGGAATTAATACGCTGGAACCTATTACTGAAAAGTAACCATTTGGAACATTTCTAATTCCTTGTCAACAAAGCGTTTAAGTGAAATAGAGTTTAACGAAGTCATTTTAGCCTATTACCAAGAGAAAAAAACTGCCAAAATCAAACAAATTTTAATTTGTGAGCTTTTTTTGTTTACAAATATGCAAATAATAAATGTTACATAACACATCGCCATGCCCAAAGAAATGCAAACTTCGTTTTTGTATTGTGATGCTCTAGCCTCTTCTTATCTTAATATAAGAATTAGTAGATTTTTTGATCCATTAATTTATTTGTTGCAATTGGTTAAAGCTGATAAATTTACCATTGCTTTCGTCTAACCTAATTCATGAAGTAAGCGCATGCGTATGTTTGACATATTATGAACGTACATTATACATACGTATGCACAGCCATATTCAAAAGGTTCCTCAGATTTTAAAATTCCACATTTTCATAATAAAACGGTACTTAATGACACCTAAGTAATATATGATTGCGAAGGGAAAATAAAGAAGTTTGTTTAACACGTGTTCGACTTAACTTCCTTTCGTTACACGTGCAATGCTAATTCAATATGTAAATTTCTGTCAAACACGTTGTAAAGTACCATAGGTAATTGATAGTACAGCAGCAGAAATCCATTGTTTAAGTTCACATAAACTTGTGCGTTTTGGTACTACTTACACTTTATCATTTACAACCCTCTAAAGGTAGAAATCGCATGGGACCATACGAGGCGACTTAGGTGGATAGCTGTGTAACATCAAGTCCACTGATACCGACCCAAATGCGAGGTAGCTCCGGTATAGCTTCTAAAACAGCTTTGGAGAAATTCCTTCACAAATAATAAAAAATATCGCGAAATAGCTTTCTGAGGGTCGACTATTTTTCGCAATATAAAACTTCCACAGTTTTCCTTTGTATTCATGTAGTTATTACCTATCATTCAGCGTCAGTTATTTTTGAAAATATGGAATTTTGAAATCGGTTGAATAATTTTGAATAACTCTATATAGTAGTAGCCAATTAAGTCGAAGAATTCTTGCTCGAATTTCCGAAAAACCTAGATCGATCCTCACGAAGTCTTCTTTTCCTCCTCTTTCCTTTCTTTATTTATTTCTTCTTCTTTTTTTTTTAATTTGAGAAGATCTGCAAATTTCCTTAATAAAATTTATTTGTTTCAACTATTATTTTGAAAATTATTTTCTTAAATGAAATCTTCAAACAACAATGACTGTATGAAAGAAAAGATGGAGATCTAGATCTATGGTAACTGAGACACTAAATTTGGGGTTTCAAATTTTACATTTTTTGACTTTTCTGTTGATTGATTAATTTACGAGGAATATGGAGCAAAACAGGATAGCCTAATATTCATTTTAGAAATAGTGCGCTCTTTGCAGATTCTGTAAATGTATTATTTATGAGAATTTGATAATAAAATATCCAAAAATTAAATTTTAAATGAGTACACGTATATACCACTTCATAAAAATATATGTACTTACATTTATTTCAAAATGTAGGATTCTGGTTCATTTTTCTCAAATATACATTAACCCAAGCTCTAATATTTTGCACTTGAGGAAATGAAGCTATTTTTTACACAATGAACGTAATTTCTTTTTCGGGTAACCACTCACAAATTTTAAAACTAGACAATATTTGTATAAAATTATGGTCAGTTTAAATCATAAAACTTAAAAATTTTCAAATTTTATTAAATTTATTTAATAAATTTATGATCATGTTTATTGCTTAAAATGTTAAGTTTATAACTACTCTGCATATTTTTAAAGTTAAAATGCAGTAGAATTTTGTAAGATGCAGCTATGTTAGAGTTAAATATATAACTAACAATCTCAAATACGTGGCAATTGATCATTCGTACAAAATTATTTATACCTATAAAAGTTTTCTTTGTGTAATAAACATATATACAAATGCTTCAAATTTAAAATATGACATTCGTTGTTTTATTTTAAAAATATTATTATTTAAACTTGGCAGAAAATAAGTTCTTCCCTTGTCGAAAACATCTCAATAACTTTAACAAATACCAGTTTGTTATGCAATGTCAGCATGACCTTAGTTGAAATTCTTATCACCAGTAACAAAAGGCGTACGTTGCAACACTGTTGTAATGGAATACGTAATAAAGTAACTTAAAGTGTATTTCTATTTTCATAAAATAGACTTCTTTCACTTCTGTAAATATAATTCCCTCTAGATTTATTCAACATGAAAATGATTTCATTGAAATATGATTTATTTCTTTTCATTTTTCCAAGTTCTCTAGTTTACGAGGATTAATTAACGAGGTTTGATAGATTAAATGAGTTCTTACTGCATTCTGCATTATGTGCTCAAAATTACTATACGCACACACACACTCACAAAGAAATATACAATAGTACCTTTAGCAAGAGACATCTCTATTCAAGAAACCAAATGTCTGGTTCGGTAGGTGTTCCTCCTTATTGGGAGGTATTACTGTATATATATATATATATATATATATATATATCATACATAATAAATATAATTATTAATAAGATACATTACGAATGGCAAAAAACCTAATGTAGAATTTAATAAAATAAAATATCCGCATCACATCGCATCAGTGATAATTGAGGAAAGTTTAAACGGAGTCGAAGATTAATTCTTACTCAATTACAAGATGATCACCTCATCTAGAATCAGAAAGGCAATCTGAGGAAGAGGAAATAACAGACATTAGAGACACTCCTTAAAATCTTAAAAATAGGAATTTGGAAATTTAAAAGGTTACCTATAACATATACTAAATTCAATTTTAGACTATTTTGCTCGTTTTAATTTTCTCGTTCAGCCTGTAGTAAGGATTATGAATAATTGTCAATTTGAATTGAATGAAACTTCAAAAAGGAATGTCGGAATGAGTAAAGTAGCCAAGAAAGATTTTGATGAAATTTGGAAATGCTTCACATTTTTCAGCATTTGGTTATTTTACATGAATAATCCAGCACTAGTACCCTAGGAGATTTTTTTTTGTGAGCTTAAAAAATAAAATGATTCTGAAAATTTTCATCCATATGTCGAAAATTTCGTAGAACCGAAACAATTTGTCTAATACTATTTTTTTTTCTTGCTCTTGTATAAATTCAAAATTATTTGCAGAATTTTGTACATTGCATTTTTTACATGGATTTATTATTTTATTACGAACAATTCATTGTAAAAATAAAATTAAATTACATAACTTTTATAGATATAAACTTTTAGATATCCATTTGAAAGTCAAGTTATATTAAAACAAAATCAATTTAATTAACTAATCATTGAATAATTTATACGTATAAATCCTAATAGTTAATTTATGTAGTAAAATTCATTAAATATAATTAATTTGAAACTATTATAACGATTACGTTAATAATTATAATAGAGCCTTGCTTAATGATCATAATTCGTTGAACGTAACAATATTTCCTATATAAATTAATGTAAAAATAAAAAATGCGTTCCCTGAAAAAAAAAGGTTATATATATATATATATATATATATATATATATAACATGAAACTGCGCATAACTGCCACTACTTTATTAAGGCCATCTTCCCTTAAGTCAAATGACCCGATCGAAACTTAAAAAAACATTTACAGACAAAAATTGTTCCCAATTTTTTGTAAACTTTTGATCAAATAACACGTACATCTATTTATGATACAATACTCTTAAAATTTAGGAACATTCCAAAAATGCGCCATTTTTTACTTGAACATGTAAATTTCAGTACCTATTTAAAGTTACATTATAGGAGACGAACCATGGAGCACTTTTTACATCAGAAAAAAAGAGATTGATTTGGATAGAAATGAGTAACGTTGTAAAATACGTTGTTCATTAAAAGGTAGCGGAGTTAAAACACAAAATTAATATTCTAGCGTTTTGTTATTGGAATAAGTGTTCGAATTTTGGGTCCTATTCTTTAACATTGCGTGAAGATATCTCTAAAGAGATGTTCCTCAATATATGAAGTGCAACGGTTTCTCGTACTTACAGCATTTTTCTTAATGCTTCAGAAGATTGTTGCTTTGCTGCTATCTTCTATTCATTTGATATACTTTCCTCCACAACTTCTTGCTGTGAAACACAATGCTACTCTGTAAGTTCTTCAGCGGGAAGCTCTTGACTAAGTTCCACAAGCTCATCCACCTGTAACCTACTATCCACCTACTGTCCCATTATCTTGACCAAATACACAGTCTCTGACTGCAGGTTTCACAGGAACTGAACATAAGCTTGCTTTGAAAAACATGTGACCTTAAACGCTAGCGGAGTGAATTCTGAGCAGTAATTAATGTGGTATGCCCATAATTTATGTGGACACTTCTCTTTCCATCACTCATTAAGTAAGTCATTTGTTAACAATTATTTTTGCTCGTTATACGAATCACTTGCAATGAGAGGTGTTCGTAAAACGAGGTTTCTCTGTATCAGTATTGGTCAGATGATGCAACGTACAGTTTCAGTGGAATTCTTTTTAATATTCAGGATGATCTGATTGGTTGTTGTATCTATATAACAGTCCGATTACTGAGTTTTATGAAACAGAATGCTCCTTCTTGATTTCTTTTTTAAAATAAAATTTTACTTCTGTATACAGCGATTCCATGATTAGTTAATTCCCTTTCCTTTAGTTTTAAATAATTCAAAATCTTCCATAATTTTCAGCTAAGGGATGAAAAGTTCGATGTTGCTTAAATTCTATAAACGTTACACGGGCAAGAATTAATTATGACTACGTCAATAAGTTTTAAGTAAAAAATTTAAAATAATATACTATTTTGCAATATTATGTAATTGGTAGCAAATCGTTTTCGTTCAGTAAATTCTTAATTATGTATTTTTTTCCGATTAAATTTTGTAAAGCATTTTTTTTTCCAAATCGGGGAAGTAGCGATAAAAAAAATTGTATCAGTTTACATTTGAGTTTTTTGTTTATCTTATTTTGATATATTATAGTCTGCTTGTTACTTAAAATGAAATAATTTTCTTTTAATTTACTTATAGAACATTTTACTCTCAATAAATTCTTAAAATACTTTACAGTTTGTTTGTTTTTAAATTCCTTACAGAATGATTACAAATGATTATTTTTCACTTTTAAACAAGAAGTAACTCCTTTTTTTTTATTTAATTTCGAGATTTGTTCTTTTTTTTTTTCAATGCAGTTGATAAAATTTAGAAAAAAAAAGAATTGACTGTAAAAAGTAGATTGTGATTTTTTTTATTAACGTCACACTCAGAAGTAACACGAAGGCAAATCGTAATTTTGAACCTCAGTCAAAAGACGAGAATGACATCTGAGTTAACACCCCTTCTCCAAATTTTCACAATTTGCCAATGTTATGACCAAAAAATCAGCAGATTTAGCGTGCATCAGACCCACTACACGGCAGGTCTTTAGTGACATCGGGACTCGAACTAACAACTCGACGGAAACAACGTCAAACGCAAGTTCCCATTTGGTTACCGAGGCCACTTCTGATTAATTGTTTGAATTTATTGGATATAAAGAGACAAAGTTTATTATTCCTAAGCTGATATAAGCACTCTTATAGTTCTGAAACTAGGACTCAGCTCTTAACGATTGTGATAATTAATAAATCGATTGTTCTCGCAATTTTCGCTGTAGTATTCGATGACTGCAGCGATACCGCTTTGTTATCTTTCTAAATAAATATCGATTGCCACCACTGTTTATTTGAAAATATTTAGAGGCGGATGTCAAAGCACTTATCACTTCGAGTGGCTCTGTCGTTAAACCTTAAAGTGTTTCAAACATAAGGGCACGTACTTCACTTCAACCGCATTCCTTCAGTTCCACGGTAGAAAGATATTGAAAATATCGAGGCACCTGGCGAGAGGCCTTTTCGAGAGGCGATAATTTCTACAAACATCCTTGTCAAGGTCGTTTTTGGAGTGAAACCACTCCAAAGTGTCACGATACAGAGTGACAACTTGAGCATTCAATATTGACACAGCAAACTGAAACTTCAACGGGTAGTGTTTGCGATTGTAACTCTTTGAGGTTGCAAAATCATTTCATGAGCATTCATGTTTTTGATAGAGAAATATTTAGAAGGAATAAAAATGTATATATATATCTTTTTTCCTTATCTGAAGAAAGAATGTTCAATTCAAACATTTTGATAACTTCTTTTTTTTTTCAGAGATATTTCATTTTTTGAATATTCTGTTATTTAAAATTTTTGTTAAAATTCTTGTTTTTCGAAGCTTAGTTTATTAAGCGATTTCCGGCCATCTTCTGTCAGACGCAAGGTCAGCAGTCAATGAAGCTTCGAAATTTCTAGCAGAGACTGCAATAGCAGAGTGGTTACGGTCATGAGCTCATGGCTAGCTTTGTTACCGTTCGAGTCCTGACGTCACTAAAAACCCATCGTGTTGCGGGAATGATATTGGTTAAATTTGTCGAGACACCAACTTTTCCCGTTAGCGAGGTGTGGAAATTTTCGTAGCGGGTTCCAGCTCAGGTGTCTTTCTAGTCAATTTCATTCAGTTTGATTTACAATTGATAACGAGTATATAACGTTAATGTAAATGTTATGTGCATGGGTTCAGTTGTACAAGTATTATTTACGTTTTTTAAAATTTTATTTTATCAGAAACTACGGAGAACAGTAAAAAAAAAGCTATTTCAAATTCTGGAGATTTCTTTTAAAAATAGCTTCGCTGCGCAAACTTATCAAAGATATCATGCAAAACAACTAAAAAATTTCAAACTGATATATTGATAACAAAAAAAAAGCTTTAGTATTTTAAGGAAAAGAACATCATGGAAAATAAAAAGCTTAGAAAAAAAATTAATTTTGAAGGTTAATGAAATGATATGGTATATTAATAAAAGAAATTTTTAATAACTCGCCAAATAATGTAGAGAGAGCTGTAAATTTTTGTGCATATATTAAGAAGATTCATACAATTAAAGTTGTGACGTTGGGCTATTCGAAATATGTATATTTTCTCTTCACTAATCTTAGAAAATTTTTAGTAATCTGATTTGTATACAATTACATCACCTTGCAACGTGAAAACAAACGAAACGAAAAGTGACTAGGTAAATTAGAGGAATATATGAAGTGTAATGAATTGAATTAGAGATTGTTATATATAATTAAAATAGAATTGAAGGCAAAAAAAAACGATATAGTGGATATCAGGAAACTTTTATTTAGATATTGTAGATTAGAATTAATTATCGTAATTTTTTCATTAAGAGTGAAATTAAGTGGTATAGATCCCAAGAAGAGTCGAATCTGCTATAATCGTGCAGTTCTTGAATTGAAATGAGTGATTTGGTTAGATAAAACTATTATTGGAAAATAAAATAAGATTGATTGAGTAAAGAGGAATTTAAGAGAGCGCGATCTTGCATAATCTGAGTTGATAATAAACTGAGTTATGTTTCTCTTATGTATCTCCAATTGAAGTTTTGTATTTGTTGAGTAATTAATTGGACTTAAAAGATGGTTGCTGTAGAGTTAAATAATAAAGGTAACATGTCATAAAGAAATTTCAATATCTTAGGGATTTGGAGGATACCGAGCCCCTTTAAACATCAAAAGCTATACGTTATTGCATAACATTTAATACTGTACACGCAAAAAAGTGTCAAACATATAAAATAAAAAAGAACAACTAAAAAAAATGTTCTATGCAAAGTTTTGAGAGGAACAGATTTAGTCACCTAAGGTGCGCTTTTTCTTACAATTACTATTAAACTACTATTAAATTTAAAAAAAATGAATTGTTTTGTATTGATAGCCTACATTATTCCAGCAAAGTAGAAGACATAATATAACTCGCACCCGGCGGTTTCCGTCGAGCCCTGATGCCACTAAAGACCCACAATGTAACCAGGCTAATGCACGTCGGGGATGAAAGTCCTCTTATAAGCGGGGTGTGGAAGCTTAGAGAAAAGGGTGCCAGCTCAGATGTCGTTCTCGTCATTTGACCGAAGTTCAAGATTACGAAGTCCGTTGCCAGTAATCTTCGCGTCGCTACTCGATAGCGACTTCGTGTCGCTACGTTAATATCCAATCACTTCCCAATACGCCATTAATAAGGTATGAAAGTAACCATGATGTCTTCGAAAAGAGAGTTTTTTTATGTCATGTTAAAATATTCTCCACTTTTAAAAATTATAAGCAATGAAAGCTTTATTTTAATATTTGGATTTCTATATGTAGGAAATATTTAATATGTGTCTGTTTATCTTATGTCAGAAAATTTATATTTATAAATTTTAAATAATTATGCATGAGCAATTGTTAATCATTGCTATATATATATATATATTTGTAAACATCTCATGTATCGATCTTTGCTTATATCATGTGAAAATTCAACTGCGTTCACGTATAACTTTATGAACTTGCATAGTACTTATAAACACATAACATTCTAAACATTAAATTAAATTATAATCATAAAATGTGAATTGATTAAAATATTTAAAATTTACTTTTTTTTATTCAAATATCCCTTAATTTTAATACAATTACTAAGCAATACGTAAGATTTGCAAACGTTTATTAGGAAAAAAAAATACATTTAATGAGAAATAACCTCATACCATAATGGGGTTGATATTAATAGTGTGGATAAAATATGTATGTGAAAAGTTCGTTTATCTTATATAATGCAGTGAGTTTTATGGTAAAATAGGAAAAAAAACCTTTTTATAAAATTGCATAAGTTTACATTTAAGTCAGAATCAGAAATTAAAGAGGGAAAATGATTAATGAAGTACAAAAATTTCAAGAGACCATAAAGGAAATAACAAAAAGGAAAATTAGAGCTACAAAATTTGGGATGGAAACGTCGTATATCGGATTCACTTGTCCCTAACAGTGATTTTTTTTCAAAATTCCATTCAATACTTTATTGAATGATAACTCTACATATTTCCCATTTTTTTTAATTCCCTCCACTCACATCTGCCAAAATATTCAACATAGATACATTGCTTATCTTTATCAAAACAACTTTTCTTAAAATGCTTAAAAATGATTTGGATTTTACTAAAACCAAATTATTTTTTGTTAATTTTTATAACTTAATTTTTGAACTGTGTGTGAGGGGAGAGAATTCTATTCTTACACCTAAAATATATTACATCTAATGAATAATTTAGCACTCATTGAAACAAAAAGAATTTGAAAACATAATTATTCATCGATATTTTTCGACTTTTTCATACCACCGGATATATTTTGAGATTACTGCCGCCTCACATAAGTTACCAAGAAGAAATAGCTAATAAAGATTTTCTTTTTAGCTATTATTTGCGTACGGAAATACACACTGTTTGATCATACCATTTTTGAAATTTTTTTTTAAAATAATTCTGTTTTTGCTTCAAGCTTTCCTTCCTAATTGAACTGCGACCCTCATAAATAGTAATCCTCTTATCGCGAAAAGCGGTTATGTAAAATGTTCTTTATATTATTATGCTAAATATTTGTAAAATAGGGAAATTTAAAAAAATAAAATAATATTTAGTGAATAAGAGGATTCGATTTACTTAAGGTTGTGACGTTGGACTGCATCGCGATTTTCTCCTCAAATACCCTGGGGAATTTTCTGTTTGTATTGTTTAAAATTGAACTTCATTCCAATAAAAAGAAACGTGAGTCCTTTAGATTAAAGTTATGAATTGTAGTGAACAATTAGGTAAATTACATTTATAAACAGCGATGAAACGAATAATAGTGAATGAGAGAATTGGAAGTTAGTTGATGTTTGATTAATTCATTGATTGTCTTATTAACATCCCACTTAGAAGTAAAATGAGGGGTACTTGTGTCGTACCTCGTAATTTTGAACCTCAATCAAGGGAAGAGGACTCCCTCTCCTAATCTGCACACCATCTCAATGGGGCACTATTGACTTCGAAAAAATTAACGTCCATCAAACTCGTTGCACCATCTGTCTTTAGTGAAATCAGGGATCAAACCCACGTCTCGAAGGAAAGAACAAAGGCTGC